>APFE031296670.1:53646-85440 GCA_000404065.3 Pinus taeda | reverse complement strand
ACCTCATTGACCTTGGGAGATTTTTATTTCTCCAGGAAGGTATTAGGAGGTTGGTTTAGGGTTTTTGAGGAAGTTGCAAGTTTGAAATTGCAGGTTTGAAGTTGCAAAATGAGTTGCGGTATTGAAGCTGGAAATTTGAAGTTGCAGTATTGAAGTTGGTTAGTGTAAATTCAAGGAAAGACTTGAGGAAGGGTTGACTTAATGCTAGGAGAAGGACTTGGTCTAAGGTTTGGGTCTTTGTATCTCATTTGAATCAGATTCTAAGAAGAGAAGAGTTACCAAGTTTTCCCCTTGCAGGGGTTTTTCCCTAACTAAGAACATAATATTTGTGTCCTCTATTGTTGTTATTATTGTTCTTGATATTGTTTGACGAAAATATTTAACTAGAGAACATGAAGAAGATAAATAAGATTAATAACTTCCATTATCCATTTTCCAACATGGTATCAGAGCTAAGGTGAACAAGGAAGGAAGTTGGAAGGACACTAGGAGTTACTAGTCAAGGGGAAGGTAAAAGGGTTTCTACAAGGATATCAAATCTAAGTCAAGCTCTCATCAAAGGAAGATATGGAAAGAAGACCTCAAGAATAGTTTTGATCTCTCTCTCTAGAAGAAGATTTATTTAGAAGGAATCAAGGATCTTGGAAGTTGTTGTTGGAAGAATCCCAAGAAATATCTTCCAAAGACATTGTTGAAGACTCTTCAAGGATATTAAACACATCAAGAAGGTTGAATACATCATCAATCGTTGTCATCAACTAAGTGTCACATTATTACACCATGTTTGAATTCAAGTCATATGGGTTCTTTCTGCAAGGAGAGCAATAAGCTCGTGGAGGCATCAAACTATCTAGCATGGAAGAAAAGAATTGAATTGATACTCATAGAACAAGAAGTAATGGAATATATCACTGGGGAATTACTAAACCTAAGAAAGATAAGACACAAGAACTAGCAAAATATAGGAAAGGGTAAGTAAGGGCAGAAAGGATCATAGTGGAATCCATTAAAGATTCTCTTTTCCATTCATTGTAAATTTGAAGACTTCCAAGGCTATGTATGACAAGTTAGTGTATTTATACTCAGTAAGTACAACTGGAAAAAATATGTCATTTAGGAACAATTTGTATAGAATAAAGATATCAAAGGATGAGGATGTGGCATCCTTTATTATGAGAGTCTTTCAACTAAGAGACCATCTACAAGGACTTGGGGAACCACTTACTGATTCTAAAGTCACTAATTGTGTACTAAAGGCATTTCTACCATAATGGAGTAGGTTTTCAACTATCATCTACTCCAAGAAGGATTCAACTCCCTTTGATGAGTTGTGGGCATAGTGCATATTGGAAGAATCAAGGATCAAGGTCAACGATGATATTGGATCAGATGAGCAATATCAAGCCTTTGTTGCTTGAGTCAAGAAGTTGAAGAAGGGAAAGTTTGGTAAGAAGAAAGACATGTCCAAGGTTCAATGCTTCAAGTGCAATGAATTTAGACACTTTAAGAGGGACTTTCCAGGACAACAAAACAATAAGAGAAAAGAAAGAAGTGAAGCTCATGTAGCTAAAGCAGTTGGAAAACCTAAGAAGAAGGAAGAAGTAAACGATATTTACTATTGAAGAAGGCTCACTGATTGTCAGGTTCTTTAAAAGGATTAATTTTTCTTTTAGGATAGTATGCTTTGCATGGCATCATAAAAAGAAGCATATGATAGTAACATGTCTAGAATTTACATGATTAATTTTCTTTGTAGAGATCATCTAGATTGATGGATAAATAAACCATTTTGCATATTGATCATCCAGGCATTATCTAACATTATGTTAGAGGAAATCATATTTCTTGGATGGATCATCATGATCCTGAAAGAACCATAATTATGAAAAATTCTTGGAAGAAGCACTATGACAAAGGTTAGTATACATTCCATGTAATGTGAAATCAATATTGGTAAAGGGATGAAAGACTGCAATGGTTCAAGATGCAGGTTCTTTGAGAGATATGTGGATAGTTGGATGAACGAATGAAAGCATAGGATTGCATGTTGGATATAAGGCTTTGGATAAGATTCATATGTATAGAATCTTGTGGAGAGAAAGTTGGTCATAAAATATGCTTAGGTATATGCATATATGATGCTTGAAAAGAATAGGAATTGACTTACCTAAGGATCTATAAAGAATTTAAGACTTTCTCTAGAATATATGTAATAATGATTAACATCAAGTATAGTCTCCAGAAGAAAAGTTATAACTTGGTAGTCAAGTTTGATCCTTTGGTGCTCTGATGTTGGAAGGAAGATTCATATGGAGATGGACCATGAGGATGTTGATGGAATGAGAAGGTCATCATGATGAGGTAAGTCTGATTTTAATTATTGTTGGTTATTTGGTTCAACTATATGGATGAAATATATTGAGGGAAGCTCGATATTTGGCACCTAACAAGTGTAATGTCAAGATATGGATATCTTGGGATTAAAATCTAGTAGTGCGAGATAACCTGGAGGTCAAAGGAAGATCACTTTCAAGAAGAAGCTATGGTCAGCTTGAAGTTTGGGAAGGATCAATTTAATGCCTTCATATTGAAGGAGAAAGTGATGAGCAAGAAGATTGGTCTAGAACCTGTTACAAGATTGAAGAGAGAAGATGGCTCTATGATACCTTGAAAGAAATAAATCTTGATGATGCAGAGTAAAAAGGGAGTCAGGAAACTATGAAGAACTAGTAGTTGATACTCTTATGAAGACAATTTGTAAGGCTTGTGATGATGACTTCCAAAATAGAAAGGAAGTCTATATCTCCTCTGATTTTGAGAGGGAGTAAAGGAGTCTCCTTGTATAGGAGAAAGGTTCTATTCTTAAGATTAAAGGAGAATAGGAATGTCCTCTCTGGTTGACATGTTGGACATCACATATGTATTCTCCTCTTCAAGTGATGAAGAGAGAATGACAGAGGATTGGATAAGCATTTGTGGTTTTCTTGAGGATAAAACACCCAAGAAAGGAAAGGTACTGACACTCTTTTAGGATGTGACAGGTATCCAAGAGGAGTGGTCGAAGAGGATTGGTATTATTTGAGGACTCGAGATTGGAGATCCAAGATAAGAATAGTCCTAAAATAACATACTTTTTAGAGATTTGGATGGGGTATGTACCTTATAGAGGTAGTACAGTATCACACATAAAGCATCCCAGCATGTTTCTCTTGATTAAAGTAGAGCTTCTCCAGTTAGGCCTCAGGGACAATGTTGGCTGTAATGATGATGCGTATAGTATTGCTTATCAATCTGACTCTTGTGAGAGCTCTTTAGTTTGAGCTAGGATGTTGTATTTGTTATAAAAATATGAATACCTCCCTAGTTAAGAGGGTGTGTTGAGAAATGCAACTAGTTTTGGTCTTCATAATTGTACTCATTTCAATATGTATCATATGTAACAAAGAAGAAAAGAAAAGATATTTTATTATTATTAAAGCATGGGTTAAATTCTCATTATTGATGGTCTTCTAGGTAAAAGCATGTTCTTCATGCTTATAGGGTTTGTTAGGTCTTAGGATTTATTGTTGTGAGTCAAAGGAGTCAACATCATGTTTATAAGACCCTTTCGGACAAATATATTTGTAAAAAGAATTATTTTTTAGTCTGAAAATGCCTGGAAGCTCCAAAGTACAAGTCGGCCCTGAGAACATGAAGTCAGCCTAAAGGAGGGAATTCGACCCATTGAGAAGGCTACATAAAGAAGCAGTTCAACCTCATTCGAGACTCACTCACACATAAGTTCAATCTAACAAGAAAGAGTTAAATCTGAATCTAGGAAGCAGGAAGAAGAAGAATGAAGGTCTAGGAGAAGAAGGATGAAAAATCTTTGTTTTGGGCTCTATGTCTCTCACACGCACGAATTTTTAGGGTTTCTGGTGATGCAGGAGGATGAAGTTGCAAGTCCAAGTTGCAATAGGACGAAGCGCAGAATCTTGTAGTTGCGAGGGAGAAAGCCCTATATTGACCTTGTTGACCTTGGGATTTTTTTTGTTGTGCTATGAAGGTATTAGGAGGAGGCTGGTTTAGGGTTTATAAGGAAGCTGCAAGTCTGAAATTGTAGGGTTGAAGTCGCAGGATGAGTTGCAGTATTGAAGCCAACAAGTTGAAGTTGCAGTATTGAAGTTGGTTGTTGCAGAATCAAGGAAGGACTTGAGGAAGGGATGACTTGGTACTAGGAGAAGGACTTGGTCTAGGGTTTGGGTCTTTGTATCTCATTTGAAGTAGACAGGTTTCCCCTTGGATGGGTTTTCCCTTGGTTGAGAGCCTAATATTTGTTTCCTCTATTGGTTCTATTAATATTCTTGATATTTTTTAATGAAAAGATCTAACTAAAGAACACAAAGAATATAAATAAGATTCATAAGAAAATATCAAGGTTAAGGAAAACAAGATTAATAGTTAGCACTATCCATTTTCCAACAGTATTCACCCCTGCTAAACAGGTGATCATGGATGATCTATTATTGAATGTTAGTTTTTTTGTGTTAATTTCAACTTCAGAATTAAAAACAAATGCTTTTCAATTGCCTCATGTGCATCATGGATGATCTATTATTGAATGTTAGTTTTTTTGTACTAATTTCAACTTCAGAATTAAAAACAAATGCTTGGCAATTGGGTCATGTGCATAGGTTCCCTTATGGTGTTTGTGAATCAAAACAGGTAAATTGATATCAAGTTTTATGTTAGAATCATGAGAAAAATAGCATGAATGACAGATGTTGAACAACAGCAAACAAGTATACAGCAAACTCATGACAACAAGATGATAAAGAAGTTCACCCCTCCTGGGCTACATCTCCTTGGACCTGCTTCAATGGTTAGGCCCTCTTTGGATTAATGGTCAATTCTCTAATTACATGAACCTACAGTGCTCCAATTGCTTTTCAACCTACTCCATTGGATTCAGAAGACACAAAAACCCCAAAAATGACTCTTCAAGCTCTGCAATTGATCTCCAGCTAATCTAGGCTTGACCTCCTCTCCTGGTGGCCCTAGGCTTCCTTGAAATTCAACGTGGAAAAATCACGTACAGAATTGCCTCTCTACCTCTGCAACTTATTCCATTGTGTTCAAAGCATCCAAACCATCTAAGAACACCTTTTCTTGATCCTAATTTGGTCAAATGTTTCCCAAGTTATGATCAAATCAGTTTCTCCTAGTAAACCTCCACTAAAACTGGAGGAACTCTAGTTAGTCCCGCTAATTTTGGAGGAATCTTTGAATTTGGTGGACCGTCGAAAAATTCGCCAAGTTAAACCGCAGTTAACTGTGAGTTTAATTAATGTTAAGCCTGATTAATTAACCACTAAACTTGATTAGCGCTAATCCACGGTTTTACTAACCGTTAACCCTGACGGTCTCAGCGGAAGAGGTTACATGGGTGGTTATGCGCATTAATCCATAGTTTTATGGCAAACCATTTACGTTTGTGCTGGTGGTTTATGGGCGGTTATGCGCATTAATCCGCGGCTATTCAGGTTTCAAACAATTCTGAGCACTTTGAGTTTTGAGTTAATTTTTGCCCCTAATCTAGATTCTCATCACTCCTTCCCACTAACATGCCTTGCCTTGCGAATTGCTTGTCACTTCAACCAATGTTCTCCTTTTGCTGTTGACCCAATCCAACACTTGTTAGTTGCTTGTTGATTACCCTATTGTAGCAAAGTGATCCCTCGATGCTTAGAATGCTGACTAATGGCCTTCCCACTGAGAATCATGTTCCTCATTTGCATCACATGCATTCAATGCAAGCTTCTCCTTGGAAACCATTTTTTCAAGTTAAGCCCATTTGAGTGAACTATAGCAATGAATTCTAATATCAATAATAAAAAGAAAATAATGACCATTCTTTTACCTCCATGGTTCCAAATTCTACATCTGGAAGAATGCATTCGCCATCTCTTTCGCTTCTTGGCGTCAACACATCAAATCGCATACAATGGCTGCAATTTTTTTTGGCATTTTTTCCACTTTTGCTTCTTGATTCCTTCATCCTCCAGTATTAACATGCTTCTCATGTCATGATTTGAGAATGAAGGCTAATCAAGACCCTATTTCTCAAGCTTGGACCTTTCAAAATCCTGCGACATCTTGTCACAAGAAACACCTATCAAGGTTAATGGTGTTTGAAAAACACACATGCAAGAATATAAGTTGATGACCTCTTTCTTTTGCTTCTTCAAAGCAACAAATGTCACATCATGTGAACATTGCCATGTACTCTTACATCTTTTTATACACCAAGATGTTATAAAACATCAACCAAACACAAGTCGACAAAACATGCTTCTTCAAACAACTAACTTTCAAGTCAAGCAAAATCATGTACAACAACTTGACAATTTACAACAAGAATTCCACATTCTCATGAAACAATATGCCACATCTCCCTTTCACCTTTGGAGACAAAATAAACTCTTCCAAGTCGATATAACATAAATTTAACAATCAATCGACCACACAAGTTGACACTCATGCATGTGCAAATAATCGGCATTCTCAAGTTGACAACATACATGTTAACAAAGCAATCAACCAACACAAGTCAATCACTCATGCATGTTCAAGCACAATGAAACTATCAAAATTTCCACTGTTCGCACACAAACTCTCATGCATGTATAACAATTCTCAACTCTCTCACAAGTACAATCACAAGTACAAAAATCTCATTGGTATGTACAAGTACTTAAGAGCTTAAATGACCAAATTTGCTGCAATGAAGTGAGTCAACATACTCCACTTTCGAACACCTTCTTGGCATAGGCATGCAAGTTCAAGAATGCAATATGCATGCAAATTGGTATTTGCAAATTGCCATCTTTGTTGCATCTAAGTGAGTCAACATAACTCTACTTTTCCAACATCTTGCTTCATGCAATATGCAGCATGATTTCAGGAGAATCGAAATGCATCTAAAAGGAAATGCAAATCTTGCCTTATTTCCATCAATTATAAAAAGAAATGCAAGGCATTAATTGGTTAAGAAATCTAACCATCTCCTTCCAAACCATTTCAATGGTGCTTCTTTCAGTTGCACTTCATCATGTCTATCATCTTGACCCACATCAATTATGGAATCATCTTTTCCATATTTGCAAAATTCTCTTTCCACCTTCAAATTCGTGGATGACTTGTTGGATGCAAAGTCCAACACTTGTCTACAAGATGATCCTGCTTATGGCAATGAGTGCAAAATAATTGCATCTTATTTTCAATATGGTTTCCATTATCCAATGGACATTTAGCTTTTTGTCTCTTTTGTTTTGAAAGTTTCTTGTGTATGGATATCCTCTTCCAACACCTCGAAACAGTATTGGTTATTCAAACCACAAAAAGAACATGTAAATTTTCTCCAAATCTTATGTGAAGATTTACCATGTTTATCATAATCAAAAGAAACTTGACTAAAGGCAGATTTATACCTTGCACATTCACCTTTGTCGCCTTCTTGAGGAGGTGAATTTGATGAGGTGGTGGCTATCTTCAGAATACCAACAATGGTTTCAATGACCTTAGAGCTTTCAAAATCCTCTTGTTTTTCATTTGCACTAGTTGCATGCTTATGAGCATCTTCTTGCGAAGTGGGTATAAAACTTTTGCATTCCTCATGAACACAAACTTCACAAGCTTGAGGTAATGAACATGTAATGAAAGTCCTTCTTGGAACACTTTCATGTGCCTCCTTGGCTTTGGAACACTCTCCATCATGTTGTCCATAACCAAGACCCAAATACCTAGGCCTTTCCTCAATAACAATTGGCTCAACTATGCCTTGTGCATGTTTGCCTAACCCTTTACCTTCATAGCCCATATTCATCAATAATTTGGACCCTATTCCTCTAGTGTGTCTTTCAAAAGCACCAAAACATTCATTTTGAGAGGAAATTGAAGATAAAATTGAATTTCAACCTCATTTTCATACACATACTTGGCCAAGGTTTGCTTGGCATCATGGAGTTGAATCTCTGTTTCATGCATCTTTTCAAGAAGCTCTTGTTTTTCCTCCTTCATGGCCATCATCTGCTCTTGAAGTATAGCGTTCTCCTTCCTATCTTCATACAGCTCTTGCACCATATCTCTCATGTTGATAATCTCTTGCAACATCTCTTCATCAAAGAATCTTGCTAAGGAGGATGGATTAGAAACATCACTTGTTGAAGTTGCCATCACACTTGTAATGCATCAAAAAGATTCACAAATCTGCAACCATTAAAGCCCTACTTGCACAAAACTTAAACAATCAAGAAAATAACCTTTGCTCTGATACCAACTTGATCTGTTGTTGAATGTTAGTTTTGTTGTGCTAATTTCAACTTTAGAATTAAAAACAAATGCTTATCAATTGCCTCATGTGCATAGGTTCCCTTATGTTGTTTGTGAATCAAAACAGGTAAATTTATATCAAGTTTTATGTTAGAATCATGAGAAAAATAGCATGAATGGCAAATGTTGAACAGCAGCAAACAAGTATACAACAAACTCATGACAACAATATGATAAAGGAGTTCAACCCTCTTGGGCTTCATCTCCTTGGACCTGCTTTAATGGCTAGGCCCTCTTTGGATTAATGGTCAATTCTCTAATTACATGCATCTGAAGTGCTCCAATGGCTTTTCAACCTACTCCATTAGATTCAGCTTGATCAAATTAGTTTCTCCTAGTAAACCTCCACTAAAACTAGAGGAACTCCAATTAGTCCCGCTAATTTTGGAGGAATCTCCAAATTTGGTGGACTGCTGAAAACTCCACCAAGTTAAACCGCAGTTAACTGTGAGTTTAATTAATGTTAAGCGTGATTAATTAACCATTAAATGTGATTAGCACTAATCTGCAATTTTACTAACTGTTAACCCTGGCAGTCTCAGCAGAAGAGGTTACATGGGCGGTTATGCGCATTAATCCACGGTTTTATGGCAAACCGTTTCCATTTGTGCTAGTGGTTTATGCGAAGGAGTCACACGGTAGCATAAACCGTGAGTGGTTATGTTTCTGCCGATTCCGTTAACACCTTATGGTTTGTGTTGGCAGTTTATCATGGTGTTCACATGGAAGGGTTGGCCTGCGGGCTGGCCCTCCTAACCCCCACCCACCTAAACATTAAACTTCAAATATATGTGAAGAACGGTATGGTTAAGAACCAAATGGTAGCGGAGACAATTAAGCGCTTGGTTTGTGCAGAGGAGGTTGCGGGGTCGAACCCCAGCTCCTCCATAAAAAATTTACTACGCGTCGATACCAGTCCTTTGGGGAGGGACACGTGGCGGTCTCAAGCTCACTTGTTCCCTCCTCATTGGTCCAACCTTTGACCAATCAAAACAAACGACGTCACCACACTTGCGAACCAACCATAGCCTGACACTTGGCATAATCTTATTGAACTATTGACCTTCATTGACTATGCCTAGTCACCTACCACATCAGTAGTATGGACTACTGACTGGGCAGTGACTTGTACATTTTTTTTTCAAATTTTCCTTTGTTTGGCAAAGCGGTCAACAAGCTCTATCTTCCTCATATGAACTCTGTTTTGAACGAAACAAGTTTCATTGGTATCGTTTCGCCGAGACGAACACAGTCATTCAAGTTTCGAACAATTTGAACACTTTGATTTTTGAACTATTTTTTGCTCCTAATCCAAATTTCGATCAATGGAAACTAGCACCAACACAAAAGGGGAAAATAAAAAAAGAGGTAAAAAGTCTATGAGTGCTTAACCAACTTCAACACCACAAGCCAACCCAAGTTCCTCTTCTAGTCACAAGAGAAGAGACATTGTCCAAATTAGAGAGAGTAATGAAAGGCTCTCTAGTGGAGGAGATGGAGAGGAACCACCTCCCTAGTCAACTCTCCACATTAAGAGTAGGCGTAGTGCACACAATGGTTTTAATAGTAGCAAACAAAATATACCATGTGTCACGTGAGTACAAGAATAACATAATTATTGATTCCATTAGTCACCTAAAAAACAATTATTATTTTCATTTCTAATTCAACCTTACATGTATATTTGAGAAAAATCCTAGATTTAACCTAAATTGATATATTAAATAAATATAAAGAAAAAAGAATTTGACATTTTCCCAAAACATTATAATAAATTCATGCTTAATAGTCATCCTTTAATGTATCTCAGGGCATCCTTCAAGATAACCAAAAGTCAATGCGGAAGTAATATGCCAAAAAGTTAATATAAAAGTTGTTAGATCACTAGAAAAAATTCCATAAGGTTATTGCTAGAAAAATATTCTCACCCTAAAATCATAGTCAAAATAGTCAAAACATAACCACGTTAAAAAGTTTAAAAGAAATAGTTGGAGCAACAATCCAACAAGGAATCGATAATCAATAAAGAAACAATAATTAATCTTGTTGAAAGGAACCCATGCAGATCCAATAAATCTGTGAAAGTTACTAAAAGTAAAGATTCCAAAAACAAAATGAGATAGAAGGGCTAATTATTGTCATCCCAATTATAATAGTCATCATATTATTAAATAAAGAAACCAAAGGCAAAATTATCATGAAAAGTAAAGTTGATATCTTATCAAATGTAAAATCTTATTATTCACAAATCATGTGCAACATGGTCCTACGAAAAATTAAAGTAGCATAACTCTTTCACAATAACATACACTCATGTTGGTGGTTAAGGCTTTCTAAACCCTAGACCGTAAATCAAAGATCTATAAGTTCTGCAAAGTCAAAGGGTAAGTTGTTATATTGGGTAGAGCCCAAGTTAGAGATTTTAAAGTAAAAATATCTTAATAAATTAAAAAATTTGTAATAATCATGGTTAAAAAAAGTGTAGGTAAGATGCTTAAATTTTATATTTTTTTTTTAATATTTCAATATGGGATTTAAATAAACTATTTGAAGATCTATGTTAAGTTATTTGTGTCCATGTATATAATAATAAAAATTAAAAATTAAAAATGATTCAGGTGCATTTAACTTAGGGTTGACTGTTTACTAAGGGAGTTAGTTTACAAAGTTAGGATTTAATTATTTAATGCAGTTTCCTATAGTTTTAGGAGAGAATGAGAATTATTGTAAATAGGAGAAGATTTGAAAGTATTTTGGAAGTGTGGAGAGAATTATGGATTAGTTAGCTGTTATCTACAGATAAGGGATTAGATGAGAGATTTTATGGATCATGAGATATTTTAAGAGTTAGTTTAGGAGTCTAGAACCTACCTTGTGCTCAAAACCACTTGTATATGAAACGAGTAAAATAAGTGTGATAGTGATGGATGAGTAGCCAACCATGTGAGAGTGAGGGACGAGTGGCCATGCACGAAGCTAATAGTTCTCCCATAAACATTTTATTTGATGAATGAGTGGCCAACCATGTGAGAGCGAAAGATAAGTGGCCAAGCATGAGGTTTATTATTGTACAAAGTGTCTAGGCACTGCGACAACACTCAGAGTAAGGGTTGTCACTCTAATCCTTACTTCGTTTAGACTCTCCCATACACAAGTCAAAGAGGGTAGTCCCTAAGATGAATGAATGAAAATAGCATGTGGAACAAGGCTCTAAGAGGCTTGAAGATGGAATACCTAATGAATTTAGGACAAATCTTGGTAAACTGAGATGAATAGATTAAACACAAGACACATCCATGGGATTTAAATGATTATAGACCAATGTCTTCGTATTCGATTAACCATAGATTAAGTAAAATAAAGTTATCCAAAGCAATTTACAAATTTGACGAATAGTGACAATCATGAACAATTAAATGTAAACGCCCAAAACTCTATCACGCAAGATATTCCAGATTTAAAATGATTTTCATTAATGACCCAAATCTAGAATTAATTAACTTTCTCCTATTGCCAATATAATTTTTAAAACATTAGTTGTACTTGACAATCGAGAAATTACTTACCAAGAAAAAACACTAAAGAACTTTAGATGAGCAATTTAATTATTGACAAGTGCCATTAATGTTTTAAAAAACTATGTTACCCATTGAAAAAAATTTCTTCATCTAAATTCTTAATAAAAAATATTTTAAATTTGGAATCTCTTGCATAATAAAATTTTAAGCATTTAAAAAAAATAAAGAGTTTTAATAAAGAACAAAATTTCACTCCACTAATTCAAATTTGTTTTTTATTTTGGTGTGAGGCTCCAACATAATTCCATGCTTATGAAGTACCTACATTCTCATCGTAGTTTGGGAAGTCTGCACTGGCCATTCCACAGAACCCACTGAGTACTTGAGTCATAGTAGAAGAGAATAGGACCCTAACAGTATAGGCATCAGCGCAATTTCAATCTATGATAATTAGTGTGATGTGTTCGGTGGATCTGGGATCTAACTTCTCCAGTTTTCTTCTTGCACTTACTCGCAGGCTTTCCTCAAGGAAAACCCTGGTTCGTGCAGTAATGGACATGAAAGCTTGATAATACAATCTCAGAAATCACTCTTCATATTTAAAAAGAAATAAATAAAATAACAGCCATAGTCCAAGACCTAAAAAAAAACATATTACAGTAGAGACAGAATGAATTAGCCATTCTACGTTCTACCATTACAATGCACTGGTGCAATAACTCTTTAAAACCATTATGATGGAAACAATATAACATCAGTGGATCTGGCATGTAACTTCGCCAGTTCTCTTCTTGCATTTATTCAGAAGATTCTTGGAGTCTGATTTGAGGGTTGAACTGGTGAAGGAGAATTTTCACAATTGAAGAAATTGACAAAGGGTCTCGTCTCTTAATTCTTTTAAAATAACCAGTGCAAAGACTTTGCTTTCATCCAGCTGCTAAGAGATGATCAAATCAACAATTACTGACAGGATTTCCTCAGCAAAACCCTGATTCTTGGGTAATGGACCTAAAAGCTTGATAATATAATCTTAGAATCATCTCCATATTAAAACATTGATAAAGAAAATAACAGACATGCTAATCATCAATTCCAATACATCTAAACTATTACAAAATTGAGAGACAAACTGAATTAGCTATTCTACATCCTACCATTACAATGCACAGGTGCAGTAACTCTTTCAAACCATTTAATAATGCAAAGCAGTATAACATCAACAGTTTGGAGGATGCAAAACTGATCAATTTCCAACATTAAAAAAAAATGATAAATGTGACACTTTGCAATAAGCTTCCTAGCTCAACAGGGGGTTATTGCTTTACATTTTGAAAGTTTTTTAGACATATTTATTGGTTAAATTTGCTTGAAATTCAGTAAGAATTTGTTTGTAATTGAATTACAAGTTTGTGAATTCTAGAATCTGAGTGCTTCAAGGGCTTTTCAAGGCAATGAATCTATTTATGTATTCAAAAATGATTTTTAAACAACAAAAAAGCACGATCTGACAAAAAAATGTTTCACCAAATTACAGCCAAAAACTCTAAAATGTAAGATAATTAGACAATGCCCATGTTTAATGTTCATATTATTCCCATTAATCTGTCTTAATAGAATTTTGAACTTTGGAGCACAAAGGACAAATATGCTAATCATTAATTCCAATGCATTTAAACTATTACAGAACTCAGGAGAGACAGACTGAATTAACTATTCTACATCCCACCATTACAATGCACAGGTGCAGTAACTCTTTCGAACCATTACATAATGCAAAGCAATATAACATCAACAGTTTGGAGGATACAAAACTGATCAATTTCCAACATATATAACCCAAAAAAAGAAAAAGATAACAAATATGAAACTTTGCAATGAGCTTCCTAGCTCAACTTTTGTATTTAACATTGTTGTATTGTTCCCAGATTAATGGGGCTACAACTGTTTAATAGTATTTTGGACTTTGGAGCACCCCAACAATTCCGAAGGGTTTTGCTAGTTACTGGTATTGTGCCCTTTGCTGCCCCTCTCCGTGATATGGTTTATACCTTACCGATTATTAAATTAATTTGAAGTATATAATTTGGAAATAATAAAAATCATGGATCAGTGATATCAAAAAAATAACGAGCATGCTTCTCGTATCAGAAAAGAGAAAGAAACCTTTTCTATTGGCCTCTCATTAGAAATGAGAAGAAACATCAATAAGTTAAATGGTGTCCTACCAAATTGCAGAATCAAAAGACTTAAAACAGTCTTCAAAACTGCTAATACAGTCCCTGCGTTGTGGGCATATATAAGAACAGGCTGTCAGAAAATCTGGATGCAGTTTACTAAGTAGGAACCAGGAGATGGTTTTCCTCTTGCATTTTCAAGTGCTTTACAATCATCAGCAGTGCAGTTAAAAACAGCACAGCAAATATGGATCTTAAAATAAACCGAGGCCTCTTTGATTTCAACCGGTCATCTCTAACACAGCTTTGTTCAGCATTACTTTCAAGGGCATTTGCTGACATGACATTTGGTAATTGTGGTTCTAGGTTATGATCCATGCAAGCATAATTAGAAAAAGTTGTTGACATAGATTCAGTTCTTTGGACATTTGGCCAGACAGAACTGCCCTCCAGTAAGTTTGCCTCCTGAACATTTGCATTAGAAGTTTCATCAACCGTGTCAGCAAACTTGTCAAGCAATGCCCCACCTTCCAGAAGAACATTTGCCCTCCTTTGCATTCGCTTCCTTAATTTATAATTAGTATGATTGGAAGTCAGGCTGTCTGCTACACTCGAGTCTCCC
Organism: Pinus taeda; assembly: GCA_000404065.3. Taxonomy (NCBI): domain Eukaryota; kingdom Viridiplantae; phylum Streptophyta; class Pinopsida; order Pinales; family Pinaceae; genus Pinus; species Pinus taeda. The sequence continues at coordinate 70,756 of APFE031296670.1, read as the reverse complement.
TCGCTTGAAGCGTCAAACTTGTTGTTTTCACATTGTTTGCCAGCATACCCCTCCACACTTGAACATTCAGGGGAAGATTGCTGCTGCAAAGTCCTGAAAATCTTTCGTGGTGAAGTAAAAAGATTGAAATCCTCAATTGTCAATGGGGACGTTGACATCTGAAAATATGGACATCATTAAAATCTCCAAAATAAAAATTTGATTAAAAACAGAACTAACCCTGCAAAACAAATGAATCCAAAACTAAAGCCTGGATGAAAAATTGAAAAGGGCCATATTGAACTCAAGCTATAGATCTTAAGACCTTGGAGCCACTGACATACCTGACCAGTATAGGCTTCTTCCAAGGGAGTGTATTGAGTGTTGTCACAGAAACTAGAGGTCCCTGGGGAAGATTTCATTTGACTTGCATCCTCTTTTCCAGCTTGATTGTACGAAGAAAACATACCCTTATCAGAAAGTATGGTTGGCCTCCGAATTTTCTTTGCAACTTCATTTTCATTTACAGTGTTAAATTGCGTGAATCCATGAAAATCATCTGAGCTAATTATTTGTGATTCTTTTGCACTGCCTTCGTGACCATGATCAGGATGAATATGTGACCATATTTTTCTGGATTCTCCATTTCTTCGATGGGCATCAGATTCTGCTACATTAATAGAGAGTATACCATCTTTCAGTGAAATATCTACACCTCCTTTCTCAAACTGCATTTGTTTCCGCACATCAGAGACGCTACAATCCGCCACTCTGCGACACTCATTATGTGCATCAGACTTAACAGATAGAGAAACAGGAGAAAAAGAAGAAACAGAAGAAGGGGTGTAGGAGACAACATATGATTCTTGTGACCCAAACTGTGGAGTTCTGGAGGAACTACATGAAAAATCCCTCTCACCCCAAAGGCTTCTTCTTCTTTGGGATTTCTGGTAGGGAGACAACTCCATGCAAGGACTTCTTTCTTCTTTGCAAGACATGATGTTGGTTAAACGTTTCTCTGAGGCTATCTTCTCAACAGTTCGAAGCGCTTCTGCAATTGCATCCCTAACAGATGGCTCCCTGTCCAAACGGCACCTCTCTAAACTATCAACTAAACTAGGAATTTCGGAGCTTACAATTTGAGTATCCACAGATTTCAACAAACTGTTAATCATCTCTACAGCAATTACTCGTCGACGCCAGTTCCCATTAGCAACTCCATCTTCCAATATCTGTACCCCTGCTTTAATCAAAGACCTCCCATATGCTTCAAGAATCTGACAGTTCAATTTAGCAAGAGAACAAACTAGACTCATGTGGGCAACAGTCTGCGTCAGTGTCTCTTCCAATGCACCCGTTACTCTCAGGCAAACCTCATTAACAATATCTACTGAAGCAAATTTCCAACTGTCGGTTTCTACAAGAGCTTGCAAACATAATGCTGCACCTGCTGCTAATGGCTCCACTTTTCCTATTAGTACATCAAGCAAGGGTGTACATAGGTCTCTTATAACACCTTCTTGTTGAGCCCCCGTGCTAAAGGTATCAATGCCATACCTGGCTATGCCTGCAACAACTCTTCCACAAGCTTGTTGCAGAGGCAATGACCCTGCACTTGAAGACAGAGTCTTCACGACAGTGGTCATAATTTTGCTTGTGTGAGGAATAATGTTTTTGCCATGCACTTTGGCAAGTACTTCATAGAGAGATATTGCATACTGGCGAGAGGCCTTGCTGCTTTCTTTAGAGTCTGAGACTTCGTCTAAGAACAGAGGTATTGTCCCTGTGTCCAGAAGCTCTACATAACTTTTCAGTGCATTCATGGCTGTTCGTCTCCTGCTCGGATCCTTATCTAGATTGGCAAGTTCTTGTTTTACTAAAGGGCTCAGTGCTTTCCCCATTGAAACCAAAAGAACAACGCTAGAGAAAAGTCAAAAATAGCAAGAAAAACTTCGGTATTTCAGAAACTCAGTGTTGAAGTTATGCCAAAAGATCATCCGACATCTTATTTTCTTCATCAATGAATCCCCTGCTTTGAAATTCCTCTGTATGTCCTTAAGTATTTCAACGGCTTCATAATCCTGTGGGACAAAAACATAGAATCCAAGTAAAAAACCCTTCAAAACAGCGACCAGTTACCCACAAATATCAAACACTACCACCAATCTAGCAAATTCACAAACAGTACCCTAAGCGGGAAAAATGCATATAAAATACAAAACCCATTTGCCATATCTAAAACTGTATGTGTCCATGCACCTATCAATTCAAAAAAATACATCTGGGGCTGAAACAGCAATTCACCAATCAGAACCAGCTTCCCACGAAACTCCACACGGAGAACACAAACCCAACATCACAAACACACAACATAAATCTTACAGGATGAAACACAGAACATAAATCTTACATGATGAAACTCATTTGACATAGTTATTACATGATGAAACTCATTTGACATAGTTATAAAGGTGGAGTGGGTTTAATGGTTGAGAATATATATTTTTTCCGAAAAATGGCGTTCAAATCCAGAATAGATAAAACGTGTATGCCTAACTAAATTTTAGTACTCAAACTAGAATCCAAAATACTCATCTCATAAACACATCGACATCAAACTCAAGCTTCGTTCAGAACGATATGGAAAACTGTATATATAACCAAACCCATCTGCAATATGTATATAATAACATATATAACAAACCCTATTTGAAAAACCTACGAAGATATCCAAAGCCCATGGACTGTGGCAAAAACGAATGCGAGGCAAAGATACAAATCTTCTCTCAAAATAACAGATAACAAGATCCGCCATTATCAGTGCAAACATAGGCAGAGCTGGAAATTTCTGCAGATCTTCGGGAAATTTCAGAAGATCTCCCCCACATACTCATAATTTTTTAGGCGTTGAGAAAACATTTGAAAAAGTTATAAACAGAAAATCGCACCTAAATAACAGAATAACTGAGCATTCGGAACAAATCCGATTTTCAGGACAATGGAGCATGATACTGAGCAGAATATGAAACATATCAGAGGCCATGCCAACCTACCTGAGATATCCAGAAGCCCGACAAAAATTGCAGCCAAACAGAATCTATTGCGATGGATAGGGCCTACGTGCGAGTTAAAAACCTCCCGAAGACACACAAATACCAGTCCAGATGGGTGGGATGAATTTTACAGAGGGAGAGTAAATTTGTAAGTCCCATTTTTCTTATAGGAGGGAGATGACCGATTTGAAATATAATTTAAAAAGGTTTAGTTTGTACGGCCATAATTCAAACTTCAAGTCGGATAATTTCAAATTCATTGAATTATCTATCCGTTGAGGCGAGACGAGGATTGCGTCGGCCATTTATTCCATTAATTTTTTTAATGTGGATAGGTCTGTCATTTATTATATTATTTTTTAATAAAGTGTAAAAATTCATAAGGTGGTTAGTTGGTAAATAGGTATTTCATTTTTTAATCGAATAAAAGTTATAAATATAAATAAATATTTTATTATCGTAATTTAATGATTTAGTTTAGTTTAGTTAGTTAGATGATGATGTTTAACGTTGCAAAGATTGTTGAATAAAAGTATAATTTTGTTTTGGGGTTTAAATAGTATATATATAATATATAAACTTTGAATTTGGTGAATTTAAATCATAATTTTATCTTGATCTTAAAATGGCATATTATGGTTTTCACTAATGATTTAAAATAGGAAGAGGGGAAATTGACTTTTTTGCATTTGAATGCAGTTAAAAAAAATAAATGGAAGGATGGAATTATAAATATCAAATATTAATATTATATTATTTGATTGCAATAAAAGTATTTGAGGTCATAATTTTATCTTGGCTTTAAAATGGCATATCATTGTTTCTATATATTAAAAATGTTTTTTTTTAGATTCAAAATAAGGATGGGAAAATGACTTTTTTTCATTTTAATTGAGTAAAAATTGGATTGATGGAATTATAAATATCAAATATTAATATTATATAATTGATTGCAATAAAGGTATTTGAGGGTGTAATTTATTTTTAAATTAAAATAAGTAAGTTTGTCGAGTCTAAGTTATAATTTTGTTAGTTTATGGGGCTTTGGATTCATGGTGAATGGGTGCATTGTTAAGGCACTCTTTGTGATAGGTCACTGGCTCCTGTGGCTGGTCCAACTTGCCTAGCTTACTGAAAAGGAAAGATGAGAACAAAAGTTGTGGTTTTGTTAAAGATTTTCTAACCAAATTATATTCATTACAAAATGGAAAAGATTACAACACATAAAATGTTTAACCTTGTTCAAATATTATATTTTTTTTAGTACATTGGTAACTTGTGGCACTCTTATTCGACGAGCAACAACTTTCCTTACCTTTTTGTTTTTATCATGTGGCTTACGCAAAAAGTTTGGGCCCCTCCATCTTTCTTTGTTGCATATAATTATTTGGAGAATTTTCCACTTCCTTGTTTTGACTAAGTCCCTAAATCTTTTCAAAATTCCATCAATTAATATATTGTTCTTTCATCTATTGGTCTCAGTTGCTTTTCAATAACTTTTGGGTTGAGTAAATTCTTAAGTATGAAATATCACAATTATAAAAAAGCATTAAAGATTGCATTGTATTGCAATTCTCAAAAACTTCAAAGATTATTTTATATCGTTGCTTGAAAAGAACTTCAAGACTTGTCGTAATCAAAATAATTTTGTTTTAATATGTCACAACTGGCAAAATTTGGAATATTGCAGTAAAATGTTTTAGAAAAAAACATTAAGGTCCACAGCTTCAAAAAAATTCAAGTTCACAACATATCATAGTTTTCAAAAACTTTGTCATGGCCTCAAAAATAATCAAGTGATGATGTATCATGTACTTTAGAAGTTTAACATCACAATATGTTTCAATTTTTGAAGCTTTGGAATTGTGATGTGTCGCAACTCCCAAATTTTTGAAAGGCACGACATGCTACCCTATCACAAAGTATAAATTATATGTCATGAATTTCAAAAATTGTAAGGTTGCGAGATGTCATATCTTTCAAACACTTCAAGTTTTGATATAACAAAACGATCACCCGAATGAAAACAAAACTTCTTGTGATGTGACATATTACACACAAAAGATTCTTGAAGTGTGACTAGCCGCAATCTGACAAAGTTTCAAAAGGTACAACAAGCCACCAATTACTATTTAAAAAGAGTAAAAGGGTAAAAATGTCATTTTTCTAATAAAAAGGACCAAGGATCTTTTTAACTTTTCACTTCACAATTTACTAATATCATTAGAGAGTGGTAGCAAGTAATTAAGAGCAAGTGACATAAAGATATGTGTGTTGTCAAGAGCCATTAAAGAGGACATGTTTTGTCATTCCAACACTCTCTCGCCTATTACCACTTGTCCATTGTAGTAAGTACACAATGCTCCACTCAAATAAATGATTATTTTCATTTCCTATGATAATCATTCATTATTAGGACTTTGTTTTTCCACCTAATAGCTAAAGGATTCCACATCCACACCAAAATGTGCACACTATAACACAACTAAACAACAACAAAACAAAATTAAAAAACTTGCACCTCCATTGAAGAAATCATCTCAACCATGCAAAACATAGAAAGTTCTTGCCCCAAGAAATTTTAATTAAATTTAAGGCCTTAATTCCAAACCCTCCCCCCCCCAAAGAAAAGGGGGGGAAACTCTTGCATCCTACTCAACCATCTAATCTACATATCAAGTTTTTCGAGAACTTTCACCAAAATTTTGCTCATATGACTTGGGTTCTCCTTCTAGAAAAGTTCTCAATTGCGACAAAAGGGTAAAATTGGAAAAACTTGAAAAATCTCATTTCCAAAGTTCTACAGTGATCGCTTTTACCTTCCCAACACCAAGAAATTCCCAAGAAATGTTACCAACCGAGAATTCATGGTGAATTCATATATTACAATGATGATAGCTCATTCTCCCTTCATCAAATCTTAGGTTTCGCACCACCTTATGGAAAGTGAACTTGGCAAAACAAATTAAATAAAATTTGACTATTAGAACCTAACCTCAAAAGTGTTTAGCTCACAATCACCATAAGTAACCTAAAATTTAGTCAATAGGCCCTAGTTTTCCAAGTTATCTTTCCTTCACAATACATATTTTTCTCATCATTTGCCATTAATTTCAAACCAAGCCTACAAAATGTTTGATCCAAAAGTTTAGCAAATAGATACAAAGGGGAATTTTCCACAAAGTCATTTGAGAACCCAATAGATTGCTTAATGCCAAAATATATGGAGCCTAAAACCACCTCTTCAAAATTTATGTTCCCTCTTTCATTTTTCGCCATGAGAAATATCTGTATATGCCATATAATGAATATATATGTTTTGGTCCTCAAGGTATTGCTCAAAAAAAATGCTTGAAGCATTACAAGAAGTATTGACTATTAGCTTGTAAGGCCCCCTTTATAGGCCTCAAGCTTGTAAAAAAAGGGATTTGTTCTGCCTTAATTGGTGAAATTTTATTTGTATACATCTACAAAATTATTATTTTCATGTTTGTGTAACAACATGTTCATAATGTAAATAATTGTTAATACCATATATTAAATGAACATAACAAATAGCAGGTCATACCTTGTTATTCTTGTCCCTTTTCTATGTTCCTCTCGAGACCACTCGACTGAATATGCCAGTGTTCCAACTAGGAACAACCTTTAGGTGTCAAGCACCTTCCCGTCCCAACTCCCAAATCAATTTCTAAGTTTCCTTCCCCCAATTCCTCTCTCGACCTCCTTCACTCCAAAACCAAACTCTCGTGCACTCCTCCACTCCCAAAACAAAAACACCCCAAGAGATGGACCCTTCTCCCTTTTTCCTTCCCGTTATCTACCCTTCCAAGTGTCCACCTACTCCCCTTTAAGTCTTTAACTACCCATTCATGAAATCCCTCTCAAAATCTCTCAAGCTCATCCTCATAACTCTCTCACCCACGTCTTTTACTTCATGCTTTAAAAGCCTTGGTTTTTTCCCTCAAGTCATGGCAATCCATTCACTTAAGTAATAATAATAAATTAGTGTAAGGTAAAATAATTAATTCACAAACACCCACCAAATAATAAATACCTAATAGGATAATAGCAATCCATATGGTGTTCAAAATCAATGGATTACCTAAGAATCCTATTTAAATTTAATATTAAGTTAATCATAAGAAAATCTACATCATTGATTAATTATTAATCAATATTAAGGTCTAATACTTTAATTTACCATTAATCAAGCTTAAGTGCTAATCATAGTGTTCCATTAATTAACTTTTAATCAACCTTAAGGCTTATTTATTAAGTTACATTATGATGAAACTATCATAGTAGACCATAGAATATTGGGGTATTGGTGTGAGGTGTGGGTATGTAGCTAACATACGCATACCTCGTATGTATACTAATAGCACTAATAAGGATCAATCACAACAATCAGTCTCACAACATATAGGTTAATAATGTTAGCACTCTGTAATTTCCCTAGGTTGAAAAGAGAAACTCAGAGGTAACCACTTGGAAGTTGGAATCTAGCCCTTCCAAGTTAAGTGAGGGCTCTCTCTGTCTGAAATGTTCAATCACTTGGGTATTAGGGTAGGTATACTTCTCAATAAGGTCTGCTTTTCAATGGTTTTCTGGTAAGAAAGGAGACAGGTCCATTGGGCATGGAGTTATGTCAAATTGATTATTTGTCTAGTGATAAGATGAAAAGAGAAAGGGTTTTTCCATGGGGGCAAGGTAGGATTTCTTGGTGATGGTATTAATTCATTGTAGGAGGGTGAGTGTGAGAAAAAATGGAAACAACACAAAGAGTATCAAATTATAGATAAATTATGAATGTTGTTTTAAGAAGAAAACATAGATCACTTGGTAAAACTAAGTCAAAAAATCATTTAGATGAATTATGAGCTAAACATCTGGTTCTTCCAAGCATGCAAAAATACATTCAAGAGATATAAAAAACATAAGACAAACCTACAACATGAAAGAGGCACAACACAATCAATATCTGACACAAGAATCCTTGCAAATCACCTTCTATCTTTCATTCACTGGCCAAAATTTCAAAAAAATTATCACTTACGCAAGTCTCTCTCTCTCTAAGATGACCAACCTAACCTTTTTCACATTAAAATTAATTAAATATATACAATTAGCTCATCCCTCGACTTAGGGGTTCGAGCTCAACCATTTGCCAAAGATAGAGTCAATTACATTAGATTTAGAAACTGCCTGCTAGGAAATAGGGATCGAATTTATGGAAGATAGGGGTCAAATATTAAATCATATATCTCGAATCATGATAGTTGTTACAAAACGGAAGGAGGTTTTTGGATATGAGTTTGTTCTTGAGAGAAACCTCTCTCCCTTTTCGAAAATGTTTCTCCATATCCTCAGGATCTACGCCCAAAGATCATGACTAAAACAAGAAATAAAAAAATCTGAAATATAAAGCGTAATGATTCATTCTAATATTATAATATATTACACTTGTTACAAAAATGAAGGAGGTTATTGTGATTTAGCTTGTTTTTGACCAAAATATCTTTCACCTTTTGAAAATTCATTTCCATCTAGTCAAAAAACGATTTTGAAAGTGGTGACAAAAACAGTTAAAAAAAAGCAGCAATTGTCCAAAAGCACAACAACTCCATGGTTCTCATATTTCTAGCCATTACTTGGATTTATGAAAGTGCTTAGTAGGTAGAATACGTCCTCTACAATGTTAGGAATCTATTTAAATACTTTTTCTCAAGCTACAAACCTTTGTCCTTGAAAGTTACCCCTCACAGTAGAAGCGCAGCGAATTTCCACTTGCATATGTTTGACTAGATGTTGGGTCTCTGACCGAGGAAAAAAATTAGCTAATGATGTTGACAACCTAACTGAATGAACTGAACTCACTACTTCGTTCCAATGATGAGAATACAAGACTCACTATGACCTCACTCATGATCTTGTATGAGACATCAACCCTAGACTTACTTGACTCAATCTTTAGGGAATCCATAACTATTTTTACATCATCTTTCACACACTCTAACATAATTACATCAATAATGAAATCTTACATTCCTTACAAAGACCAATAGCTTTATCTTTAAGAGATCATAGCAAAACCTTTACACATTTACCAAAATAAATTGAAAAGACAATACTTGTTTTCCACTACTATATTATATAACACTAACAAATAACATATCATAGCATAATATGATCAGGGAGTGGCCATTACATAAACCCCTCCCTAAAAAAACTCCATCCCAAAGTAACATTTAAGAGGACATAAATAGTTGAGGAGTAATATGATGATTAGACATAACAAAACAAGGAAAATAGATGTAGTAACCAATATTAGTAAAAGCATACGAAAAAAATCGCTTCCCATCTAGAGTTCACAGCTAACCTATGTCCACCAATCCTCCATGACCTACTTTCACCCCCATCTTATCTATCCTCTGCTACAATGTACTATGGTATTGGCTATAATGATCTAACCACTGATAGAACCCAATGTTGAATGGTGTTGTCATTGACGTCAAAGTCAGTCATTAGATCGCATCCTCTTTGTATGAAGTGAAGGAGAGAAGGTAAGTCTTGATGATGCCTTAAAAAATATTTTGCATGAATTCCTTTAATATACATCAAATTGCAATAATGGGAAGTACCATCCAAGAAGCCTCACACTTCCGTGACACTTCCCCACACTTGTTTGGGTAGTTAACTATGAAATTGCATGCTAGTCCATCACCATCATGTAGTCCTCATCGTGTCGTTTCCAACATTAGGTTGCACACCATGTGGTTCCTCTTAGTTGAGGAGATATGCTCATTTGAAGATATAGTGCCCTAATGCATGGGCTGATTCGCCCAAATCCAATAAATCTATATTAATACAAAATCATAATGTCATGGCTCCCCGAACGAATGTTATAGAACAAGTTGAAGCCCACTCAAGTTAGCCTTCGTTGGAATTTTATTTTCAAATTAAAATTATGGCTACTTGGTCATAAGGTCGGATCTATGATCAGCTTTGCGAAAATTTAATGGTAGGGTTGGTTGTATTGTCAAAATATAAATAATATTATTCTTAGTGACATGTGATGACCACATTCAGTCACACCCAGGCTTATAGGCTTTAAGCAAGGCCCATGGTTAGCCTCAGGTCCACACAAACTCTCTCTCTCTCTCTCTCTCGCTCTATATTGTGTATATATATATATATGAAGGTGTGACTATCAAGTTAAGCACACACAAAAAATTCATCGATGAGTTCATGAAAAGTTTTGCTTGGGTATGAGATCTGGTTCGAGGTCGGTGAGGAATTCTTTTTATTTTATTTATGTTATGGTTTGAAGGTGGTTGAGATTCAGGCACAATACAGTGAAGGCTCAGTGAATTACAACTCCAATTTTCCTTATTGATTAGTCTTTTGATCTAAGGTTTGTGACATCAGTATAGCCCAGGTCAAAGTTTTGGCATAGGTCTTCATTTTAACTTTGTGTTGAGATGATAAATGTCGACTTAATTTTGGTCCTCAATGATCTAAATTGGTCATCAAGCCACTGATTGAGTCACGAAGTGTAATGTGATTATGGTATGTTGATTGTTATGATGTGGATCAATGTCTCTAGATGCAACTGATCCCTTAATCTGATCTAAATTAATTGTTACATTGTGATGGTGTAATAAATGTCAGTTAAGCCATGTGATCTAGTAAATGCATTTAAGAGAGCATAATCACTGTGGTAGAGACCAACTTGAGTTATCTCTTTGTGTGTTGGTTTAATTGCAGAGTGCGTTGATGTTCTGAAAAAAGGGACGTGACGAGCTTGAAGGCATTATAAAGCAACTATTTTGTAATGGATAATAATTGAATGCATTGTAATAAAATCTAATAAGTGTGCTTTGTTGAACATGGTTCTAAGTAAATAAGAGTGCAATTGACCCCATGCGAATTGATTGAAGGTTAATTGAGACACCTTTCAGGAGAGATGGAAGAGTTTTGATCTCGTGAGAGGAGGCCCATTGATTTGGAGCGCAATTGTTGGTATTATGATGTGTATGGTCTCCAAGGAAAAATCAAGGTGTGAAATGGATCTGGTCTGAGTGGAAAAAGTTGAGTATGTTCATCTGTAAAAGAGAATGATGTATACCTATGCGTGAATGTTTTCATAGCTAGTTCCTTTATGATTAGTTCTTAATCAGAACAATATATACATGTAGCATTGGATCGAATGGTGTCATGTGTGTTTTGTAGATCGATAGAGATAACATGATTGAGTGTGTTTATGGGATTTTTTATTAGACCACTTGTGCATGCAATATTGCAAATGTGATGTGATGTTACCAGGACCATAATGGGGATTGACTTCAGTGCAGGTAGTTCTAGAGCATATGTTTTTTTTACTTGAGCATTAATGCATTATTGGAGTGATGTGATGTCATTTTCCTTTAGCTCAGGAATGATTTAATTGTTGGTGTTATCAGAGATTGAGTGTGCAAACCTTTTTAGTGTGATTTGATAAGCACTTGTAGTATTTCCTCGTGGGAATTTTTATAATGATGTTTGTGTCAAATTGTTACAGAGATCTGATGATTTCATAAATGATTGAGAAAAAAGTTTCTTTGTAGATGTTGTATATTTCATATTATTGGCAGTAATTTGGCAGGAGAGCAAGGTTCTATTGAGTGAAGGAGTTATGTTGTAGTTGCCATGGATTACGTTATTGTTGTTAATTGCATTGATGCCTTCTAAGTGTGTTGGTGTTGTGTTTTTGAAATTTCTATGTGAACAGAACATGGTTGTAATGTTGCTTAGTGGGTTGATAGTCAGAGTATATGGTTGAGTTTTGTATATCGTTGTGAGCTTATATTTATGTCACATGTATGTTGAGTGTATTTTGGTGCAAAGAGACATGTATATGTCTTGACCAGAGTTGTTGAGATAGGGTTTGTATTTTGCAAAGTTATTTATGTATGGTTTTCCAGTGAGAGTGTGATTTTTCTACTGAGTTGTTGAGCTAGGCTTTGATTGTTTTTGGAGAAAAAAGAGAGTTAGTATTGTTGTTGAAGACCTTTTGCTGGTATTGCAAATTGACTAAGACAACATATTGGTTTGATGTTGTTTATGTTGATATTGAGCAGAGGTGGATACAGTTTGAAAATGCATGAAATCAAGTTCCACAAAGTGAATTGGTGGTTGATGCCTTCAGGGCAAGTGGTGGCTTGCTAGTCAGGGAGTAGTGGCTTCCTTCAAGTGGGTGCTTGAGAAAAACCTGGGGGTTGGTACCTCTAGCAAATAAGTGTATGTGAATGTTGTAGGAAGTGGGTGCTTCCGTCAGGTCAGCGCTTGAAGGGAGTGGGTGCTCGTTGATGTTTGAGGTTGATGTTGGGACAATTAATTGTTCTAAAGAATCAACTAACTACCACACATTAAATTATGAACCCGAGGATTCGTCTGGTTATTTCAAGGTTGTTTGAAAAGTATATGCAAGAGATGTTTCTGAAACTAACACTAACTAGTTCTCTAACAAAAGGCAGATTGACTAGAATGAAAGAATCAATTTCTAACTTGAGGCATGCATTCAAATATCTAGCTTTCAGGTGGACTATATTCTCTAGAAACCACTCAACAATATTGAATTTTGATCCATAATCCACATACCACTAAATTGATCCTTGGTTCAATCCAATATGGTCATGGAACATGCCATTAAGATTAAAGCTCTTTAAAAGCGCTCTGCAACCCTAATGGTCAGGCAGCCATGAGTTAGGCGGTGCTAGAAAGAAATATAAATTGTAACAAGAGATAGACCCAGAAACCAAGAATCAAAAGAAAATGACAGAGGAGGAGAGGGGGGAAGAGATCCCCTCCTATCAAGATGTGGCAGCGGGGGAAGGCTAGAACACCTGTAACTAGGCGGGAGAAACAAGAAAACTAGGACCTGTCCTTGGAGCACAATGGCAGGTAGGCAACAGAGGTAAATGTTTACCATGTGTGACGAAGAAACCAAGATTCATAATCCCAATGAACAAACTGGAGTGATACATAAGTTATATGAAAGACCATGCACTCATATGCAAGTTCAATGGAGTATGGCCAATAGAAAAGGATATCACCAAATGGATTCAGCAAAAATGGAAACCCCGAGGCCACATCGAGCTAAAGTTGGGAGCAAGAGGCTTCTTCATGATAATATTCTCGAACCTGCAAGATAAAGAAAAAAAAATTGAGAATGGCCCTTATTTTCATTATAATGTTGGATTGTTCATGAGATACTGGGAAGAATGTTATAACCCAGACAAGGAAAAATTCTTGGCAGCCCCAGTATGGGTTAGGTTATTTGGCCTTCCAATGGACTTATGGGACCCAAAGACTCTAGAGGGCATAGGAAACACGATAGGCAATTTTGTTAAAATAGCATAAACGACAAAAAAAAGGAAGATACACCTCATATGTTAGAATTTGTGTTTACATGAATATAGCTTACCTTATTCTAGATACAGTAGAGTTAGAGTATCACGAAGAGGTCTGGCAGCAAACCCTTGACTATGAACATATTCCATTCAGATGTAGAAGATGTCATGAGTATGGACATCTTTTTAAGGAATTCCCACTCAATATAGAAGAAGAGGAGCGCAGGCATAAACAACAGAGGAAAAACCAAGAAGACAAGGAAGGGTTTCAAGAAGTAAAAAGCAAAAGAAGACAAACAAGAGAGAATACTAGCGGGGGAAAGAAAGAACAATAAGCCCAGCCTAACAATACAAACAACTTTGAAGTACTACAAGAAGAAGAAGAAGATAACAACTAGATCCAAACAATGGACTATCGGAGGAGAAAAGGAAAGTAAAGTAGCACAAGCCAAGGTAAATCAAAACCCAAGAGGAAAGCCCAGAGCGAACTGACAGAGAAGGAGGAAAAGGAAGAGAGGGAGAAGACGGATAACGCTACAATGGAAATAGATACAAGAAGAGGAGAGCAACTAAGCTCAAAAGAAGAGGTGTTGAGGAAACTACTAAATGAATGGAGACACCTGGATGAACGATTCATTCCAAAAGAGCAAAAACGACTATACAGAGAAACATTTCAACAGTACCAAGCGAAACAGGGACAAGGGAAAATGGAGATGCCAGAACAACTAGGCCTTCAACAAGACATCACTCAAGACCACCAGAGCAAATCAAAAGGTGGAAAGAAAAGAGGTCGAAGAAACCTACAGGAATCGATACAAATCATGGGAAAAATGCTAGTAAATACAGGGAGGGAAGTACCGCTATCGGCGGTATTCCACCAAATTAACCAAGCAACCCAATGATAATTACATCTTGGAATATAAGAGGCCTTAATAGTAAAGGCAAACAGGGACACTTAGTGGAAAGGCTAAGAAAATAAAAACCTCAACTAATGCAGATACAAGTAACAAAAATTGCAGGAAGGAAAATGGAGGAAAACCTAAAAAAATTAAAACCGAAATATGAATGCATGTCAATAGATGTGAAAGGTAGTGCGGGAGGTATATCAATACAATGGAACCCTGCAGAGATTACTATAGATTACTATATAGGCATGAAAATAATCCTCACAGGATGATTCTGGCTAATCGGAAACAGAAAATGGTTTCTAGTCTCTACAGTATATGGCCCTCATATCCCAGTAGAAAGAGGAAGCTTCCTCCTTCAATTGCAATAGCTTGGAAAACTCCACGAGGAGAAATTGTGGATGATAGTAGGGGACTTTAACTTGAAAACATCAATAGAGGAGAAGAAAGGAGTTCTGCAAAGAGAAGAGCCAGAGATGGAGAGGTTTAGGGACCTTCAAGCAGAACTAGAATTGGTAGATATTCCTTGGATGATATTCGAAGGAGATGGGACGGATAGATAAAATCTAGGTTAGATAGATTCTTAGCAACAGAACACTTCATTGGAAAAGATATTTTCTATGAAGCAACAATCCTCCCATGTTTAGGGTTGGACCATTGGCCTATTAAATTAGAAATAGCTATGAATCATCAGAACCAGAATAGACCCTTTAGGTTTGAGGCATTCTGGCTAAGAGAACCCACCTTTATCGATAAAATGAAGAATTGTGGAAAGAGACGGAGATTGTGATGGAAGGAAGAAACCAAATGCACCCCCTCCAACTCAAACTGAAATACCTAAAAGGGAGGATAAAGAAATGGAATAGAGAAGAATTTGGAAACATACAAAAGGAACAAGAAACACTCTAGATAAAGATGAAACATATACGACAGAAAATCATAGAGGAAGGAAGAAGCGAAGAGTTGGTAGAAGAGGAAGGACTGGTGCTAAATAACCTGGAAGAAAGGAGAAAACAAGAGGAAATCCTTTGGAAACAAAAATCAAGAATTCAATGGCTAAAATAAGGAAAAAGAAACATGAAATTCTTCCATAAAGTAATGGTACAGCATAGACAGAAAAACATAATTTTCTCCCTAAAGGACCAGCAAGGCAACAGGCTAACTCAGAAAGATGAAATGGAGAATCTGTTGTTTCGTCATTTCAAAGGGCTCCTGACATAACCAAATATCATAAGGGAGGACAACATTTGCAAAATTAGTCAACATATCCCCAAACTAGTAAATAGAGATTAGCATTTGGCTCTCCTAAGAGTCATAATGAAAGCGGAAGCGAAGGAGGTAATCAAAAATATGGCAAAGAATAAAGCACCTGGGCCTGATGGATTCACTTCAGAATTCTTTCGAGCTACGTGGAACTTCATGGGCAAATACATAGTGAATGTAGTAGAGGAATCGATATGCACCAAAAGAATGCATCCGACCCTGAACACCACATTTCTAGCCCTAATACCAAAGACGGAGCACTTGGACGAACCACAAGGATTCTGACCTATAGCTCTCTACAATGTTATATATAAAATCTTAGCTACAATAATGGTGAACCGACTGAAACCAATACTACCTGGATTGATATCCCAGGAGCAGAAAGGGTTTGTCAAAGGCAGACAAATAACAGATGGCATAGTGGTGGCACAAGAAGCAATACACTCATTGAAAAATTAAAAAACCAAAGGGATGCTAATAAATTTAGACTTAGCCAAAGCTTATGACAGATTAAATTGGGGATACCTCCAAAAAATCCTAAAGGCATTCGGTTTCGATGAAAGATGGATAAGTTGGGTAATGCTAATGATTACCACTCCAGTTCTGTCAATACTGCTTAATGAATCACCTACAGAAGCTTTCAATGCGACTAGAGGGCTCAGGCAAGGTGACCCGTTATCTTCGTTCTTGTTTATTCTTGCAGACGAAGGACTAGGAAGACTCATAAAAGCTAAAGTATACAACGAACAATATAAGGGCCTAAGACTCTAGGGAAATGATCTCCATCTAACCCACTAGCAATTTGTTGATGAGGTCATGCTGTATGGATAGGCAATGCTCAAAGAAGCAAAAAAATTAATGGAAATTCTCACAGACTTCACAAGTGCCTCTGGTATAAAGATAAATAAAGAGAAACCAGATATATTTTTCTTCAACACCCCAGCACCCTCCCAAGCTTTCCTGGAAAGAACCATGGGATTCAGAAATGGGAATTTCCCTACAAAGTATTTAGGTATCCAGTTAAATGACCAACAAAACAGAGTGGCCAACTGGAGTACCCTGATGGGAAAGATTCAACAAAAAATGCAAAACTGGATGTTCAAGGCGTTGAATACTCTGAGCCACATCATTCTGCTAAAATCGGTGCTTCAATCCATCTTGGTATACCAACTTACCATTCAAGCCACCCCTAAAATAGTCTGCCAAAAAATGGTAGACATGTTCAAAAAATTCTTATGGCAAGGGCCTAGCACGACAAAGAAATAGGTGCTCCTATCGTGGAGCTAGCTGAGCAAATCCCTAAAAGAGGGAGGACTTGGACTTCAAGATCCTTACATCCTGAATCAGGTAATGGGGGCAAAGTTTTGGTGGAGATGGATACAGGGAGGGGTAGACCTCTGGAAAAAACTATGGGAGAGAAAATATGATAAGCCTAGGTCACTAGAAGGAAAGCTGAGAAGTCAAAATGAGAAGAAATGCTCTACAATATGGAATCTTGCCAGTGCCAATAGGGATC
>APFE031296670.1:34761-53636 GCA_000404065.3 Pinus taeda | reverse complement strand
CAAAGGCAGACAATTAACAGACGACATAGTGGTGGCACAAGAAGCAATACACTCATTGAAAAATTCAAAAACCAAACAGATGCTGATAAAATTAGACTTAGCCAAATCTTATGACAGACTAAATTGGGGATACCTCCAAAAAATCCTAAAGGAATTCGGCTTCGATGAAAGATGGATAAGGTGGGTAATGTCAATGATTATCACTCCAGTTCTGTTAATACTGCTTAACGGATCACCAACAAAAGCTTTCAATGCAACCAAAGGGCTCAGGCAAGGCAACCCATTATCTCCATTCATGTTTATCCTTGTCGCTGAAGAACTAGGAAGACTCATAAAAGCTAAAGTATACAACGAACAATATAACGGCCTAAGACTCTTGGGAAATGATCTCCCTCTAACCCACCAGCAATTTGTAGATGATGTCATGCTATATGGACAGGCAACGCTTAAAGAGGAAAAAAAAATAATGGAAATTCTCACAGACTTCACAAGTGCCTTTGGTACAGAGATAAATAAAGAGAAATCAGATATATATTTCTTCAACACCCCAACACCCTCCCAAGCTTTCCTGGCAAGAACCATGGGATTCAGAATTGGGAATTTCCCTACAAAGTATTTAGGTATCCAGTTAAATGACCAGCAAAACAGAGTGGTCAACTGGAGTACCCTGATGGGAAAGATTCAACGGAAAATGAAAAACTGGACATTTAGGGCGTTGAATACTCTGAGCCGCATCATTATGCTAAAATCAATGCTTCAATCCCTCCCGATATACCAAATTACCAATCAAGCCACCCCTAAAACAGTCTACTAGAAAATGGTAGACATGTTCAAAACTATGGCAAGGGCCTAACACGACAAAGAAATGGGCGCTCTTATCCTGGAGCTGGTTGAGCAAATCCCTAAAAGAGGGAGGACTTGGACTTCGAGATCCTTAGATCCTGAATCAAGTAATGGGGGCAAAGTTGTGGTAGAGATAGATACAGGGAGGGGTAGACCTTTGGAAAAAACTATGGGAGAGAAAATATGATATGCCTAGGTCCCTAGAAGGAAAGCTGAGAAGCCAAAATAAGAAGAAAGGCTCTGCAATATGGAATCTTGCCAGTGCCAATAGGGATCTGATTAGAGAGCACAGCTTCTGGGAAGTCGGAGGAGGGGATAAAGCCAACTTCTAGGAATAAGTGTGGCAATAGAGAGAAAAACTCAACAACCAACCACATCTCAAAGATATCCACCAATTCACCAGCTTACATGAGGGTGACACATTACTAAATTACTGGTTCCCGAAATCAGAAGGATACTGGAGAAAGTGGAAACAACAAGAAAACTGGCTAGAAGTGCCAGCAACACCCCAATGGGAACTCTATGACAAGGAAATGGAAACAAGGAAAATAGCAATAAAAGAAGGATCAGACACTCTAATATGGGGCCATAGAATCAAAGGCATGTTTACAATAGGAGAAGGCTTCCAAATAAAAGCAAGACACAACAGAAATCCAAAAACAAAAAAATGGGAAAGCATATGGAAAACAAAAACATGACCGAAGATAACCTTCTTAACCTGGATCTTGAGCCATGGGAGAGCACTAACTTGGGACCAACTAAAAAAAAAAAAAAATGCAAGGCCCATCGATATGTGCCCTCTGCAGAGAATAGGAAGAGACGCACCTAACCAACGCCTGTAAAGTTAGTGAAATCCTATGGAAACAACATCAACAAATATGTGCAATTAGCGACATAAATATAAATAGCATGCAAACAATGATAGAGAACTGGAGGAAAAAACCATACCAAAACACGATCCTGAATAGGGCTTAGAGACTCTCACTAGGCTTTGTTCTATGGAATATATGGAAAGAACGAAACAAATTGATATTCAAGGAGGAAGGTAGAGCAAAAACAGAAATATGGAACCAAATTATCCAAAATATTAGAGAGACCATTCTAACCGAGAATTGGTTTAAGGAGGATTGGAAAACTAACCCAACAGAAAAAAAGATAATGACACGCCTAAACCTAAAGCCAAGCATGATTCTTAAGCTAGCTAGGAAACACCAAATCAATGAGGCGGAGGAGGTCAACCACTTCAGAGGACCCCATAAGGGGTTCATCAAGCTAAACTTCGACGGGGCTTCGAAAGGGAACCTCGAGGAGGCAGGGACTGGTGGAGTATTCAGAGATGATAGGGGGATGACCCTCAGAATCTATGTGATGTATTGCGGCAATGCTACAAACAATGAAGCAGAGCTTCATGCACTAAAAAAAGGGTTGGAAATTGCAATAAGAGAGAAATACCAAAAACTACAGGTTGAAGGAGACTCGAAAATGGTAATTTATATAGTCAAACAGCTACAACAAGGAACCCAATGGGAGAAGATCATCTGTAGTTAGAGAACCGCTTGGCTAGTGCAGGAGATTAGCAAACTTACCAGACAGTTAGACTACATCCTACCTACCCATCTGAGAAGGAAAGGCAATGCACCAGCATACAACCTGGCAAATTGGGGGAGCATTCATGTAGGAAGAACCTTGGATGCAAACGAGGAATAGCTATCCCAAATGGAGGAGATGGAAAACTTAGTAAAAATCCTAGAACATGACAAAGGAGGAGAGGGAAACCCCCAATCAGGGGGCAACACAGGAAATCCAGAGGGACCGAGGAGATGTGACCGGGAAGGGAGAGGAAGAGGACAAGTGGGGGAATGGACAGACGAGGGAAATGAAGTGAGTAGACAGGTTAGAAGGAAAGTGGCGGAGCAGAGCAGAGAAGGTACAACACCCCGAGAGAATGAGGGCGATGACGGATGATCATGACAGCAAAGAGGGCAGGGCAGTAAGCAAGGGGGCAGGCAGAAGGATGTGAGCAAGTGGCAAGACAAGGAGAGCACGTACACGACAAGAGCAGCCAGGAGCAAGTGAGGATTAATGAGAGGAGGTGGTAGCCAGGACTGGGGGGCAACATTCCAAGGTGACGACGTAGGGATCATCACATGTAATAATGCTAGATAGGTGGTAGTAAAGGTAAGGGACAGGAGGGAGAGGGGCATAAAACTTAAAGGAAATCAGGGCATAGTTAGATGCATGCAGACGACGAAGACGAGAAATCGAGAGAGGAAAGGTGGCCGAAGAGCGACGATCCATCCTACGGACGAAAGCAGCATCAGACCTGCAAGTTGGTATGTAGTTCCTCTATTCCCCAACCTCGTAAGGCTCAAGATTGATTTCAGTAGGAATATAGGAAATCTAATATGGAAAAAGAATGAGTCTGTCAAGGAGGAACCCAGACCCTCCTGTGACCGTGGTTTAGACAATATAGAAGTGCTTGTGAAAACTCGGGGTAGGGAGCTAAGGTGGGAGAGACTAGAACCCATGATGGGAGAGGAATATACCATGGCAAAAGCTCGAATTAAACTCAAACAGAGCGTGACTATAGACACCCTTGTAGGAAATGATGGGAGGGATCCAAAAGGCAATAAGGAAGCACCTCAGGGAAGAAAAAAATCAGGGAAAATTGAGAACCAGGGAATCAAGAAACCTCTAGGGGAGGTATTTAGAGCCATTACCTTGAGGGAAGACATAGACAAACTAGAGAGACCCTGGGAAGGGAGGAATAGAAAACCGACCATATCTAGGGAAGAACCCATGAGGATGCCCAGAACAAATAGGCCATGTGCCAACTGTTGCCGTGGAAGTAAAAAGGTAAGAGATCCAAGAAAGGAACGAACCCATAACAAGGAGAGGGCTGACGACATTTCGTCAAAAATCCCGAAGGAAACAAACCTTGGAAATGAAAGGGATAACAAAAAGGCAATGGGTAAATGGGAAATTGTTTTATTTTACTATTATAATTCTGATAAATGCAATGGCTATGTGATAGGTCTCACCTCACTCCGCGGACAACACAGTGAGGAAGACAGAGAAAAACGAGAAGAAGACAGTTACAGGCAAGCAGGGAGTAACATGGCACCTAGGAGAGGCAAGAGAGATAACAAGAAGGAAGAAGGAACAAGCGGTTCGAATAGGAAAAGAGTGAGGAAGTCGGGTAGTGAACACATGAAAACTCTTATTGACACATATATGGCAGGGAACCCGCGATACATCAAAGCCCAAATTGTTAGTTGGGAGAGAGAACTGAATGACAATATCAAGAACCAGGACATCCCCATGAAGGAGTGGGAAAGCATAGTTCCCGATCCAGGGAATTCTCGAGGTCGTCACTCCCTCTTCAGGCAAACCATACAACAGTATTGGGTAATGAAGAATGTGGTGGCACAGGCCATAACCCTGAATCACGAACAAGAAGCGGGTGACAGAACAGAGGCACAGGAGAAAAACAAGGAAAAGGATCCAGTCAGGGCTGAACTACTCAGGGAAATAGCAACAATTTAGATACATACCCACAGAAACAACTTGGTCTTGGGAAGAATTGAGCAGAAACTACAAGATATGAAGAGGAAAATTGAGCAGACACTACAAGATATGAAGAGGAGAATTGAGCAGACACTACAAGATATGAAGAGGAGTGAGATGCCTGGCTCCAGTGCCAAAGCACCAGCCCCAATAATATCCTCGGATGAGGATTGATGCAGCGGTCCAATTCAAATCTGATAAAATTTTGATGATATGCTTTCACTTGTTTAATTTGTTTTATCTGAGCAGTAGTATAGACAATCAAAACAATGTCGCTAGATGGATAACAAAAAACCTTTTTAAATTTTGGACAGGGTTTAACGCAGACATGTGGCTACCTGGTTTCCTTCGGGCAGGTAAGCCACTTGGAACAAATGGAAGTCTCTAATTTTGGAAAATTAATATAAATAGAGGAAGCACTGCCAAGTTTACAAACAAAAAAATTATTGAACTTTGATCACTCTTAACAGGAAACAGCAAGATCTATAGAATGTTAAGATTCTATTTAGGAAACAACAATTACAAAATCGAAGGAACAATGCTGGAGAACCATACTCATGAAACAAGAAAGAAGGAATAGCAAGGGGGAAAGAAAACTAGTATAAAAGCATCAACAATTAAGAGATAATATCTAAGAAATAGCAGTAAAGCAACAATAATTATAAATCTACTCTTAAAGGAACAATACTTGCAAATCAATATCACGGCTATCAATCTTATCTCTACTCAAAGGAAACATGCGGTTTATAATTAATATAGCAAATAAATGATCAATGAAATAAAATGTGAACTTGATAATACAAATAAAAACAACTCCTCATCCAAGTGCAGGACCGAATTGCCACAGTTAGACTTCCTAATAGAAAATATTATAATAGTGGATTAACTCTCAAAAGTAGAAACTTGCACTACTTATGAAAAATAAATGTAGTAACCAAAATTAAGAAAAAGCATACGAAAAAAATCACTTCCCGTCTAGAGTTCACACCTAACCTATATCCACCAATCCTCCCTGACCTACTTTCACCTCCATCTTATCTATCCTCTACTACAATATACTATGGTATTGGCTATACTGATCCAACCACTGATAGAACCCAATGTTGAATGATGTCAAAGTCAGTCATTAGAGTGCATCCTTTTTGGAAGAAGTGAAGGAGAGAAGGTAAGTCTTGATGATGCCTTAAAGAATATTTGACATGAACGTATTTAATGTATATCAGATTGCAATAATGGGAAGTAGCATCCAATAATCCTCACACTTCCCCACACTTGTTGAGGTAGTTAAATATGAAATTGTGTGTTATTCCATCACCATCATGTAGTCCTTGTCATGTCATTTCCAACGTTAGGTGGCATGCCATGTGGTTCCTCTCAGTTGAGGAGATATGCTCATTTGAAGAGAGGGTGCCCCAATGCATGGGCTAATTCACCCAAATCCAATAAATCAATATTGATACAAAATCATAATGTCATGGCTTCCCAAACAAATGTTATAACACAAGTTGAAGCCCACCCATGTTGGACTTGGTTGGAATATTATTTTCAAAGTAGAATTATGGTCACTTGGTCATAAGGTCGTCCATGTGGTCAGCTTTGCACAAATATAATGACAAGGTTGGTTGTATTGTGAAAATATAAATAATATTAATCTTAGTGACATGTGATGACCACGTTCAATATATAGTTTGCGTTGACCTTATGCTGACCATGGGCCTTGCTTCATGCTTGTAAGTTTGGATGTGACTGAACGTGGTCATCACATATATGAAGGTGTGGCTATCAAGTTAAACACACACACAAAAATTCATCAATGAGTTCATGAAAGGTTTAGCTTGGGTCTAAGATCTGGTTCGAGGTCAACGAGGAATTCTTTTTATTTTATTTATGTTCTGGTTTGAAGGTGGTCAAGATTCATGCACAATACAGTGAAGGCTTAGTGAAGTGAAACTCCAGTTTTCCTTATTGATTAGTCTGTTGATCTAAGTTCTGCGACATCAATATAGCCCAGGTTAAAATTTTGGCATAGGTCTTCACTTTAACTTTATGTTGAACTAATAAAAGACTAAGCAAATCACAAACAATATCGACTTGATTTTGGTCCTCTACGATCTGAATTATTCATCAAGACACTCATTGAATCATGAAGTGTAATGTGATTATGGTATGTTGATTTCTATGATGTGGATCGATGCCTAGAGATGCAACTAATCCCTTAATCTGGTCTGAATTAATTGTTACAGTGTGATGGTGCAATCAATGTCGGTTAAGCCATGTGATGTGGTAAATGCATTGAAGAGTGCGTAATCATTGTGGTAGAGCCCAACTTGAGTTATCTCTTTGTGTGTTGGTTTAATTGTAGAGTGTGTTGGTGTTCTAAAAAAGGGGATGTGATGAGCATGAAGGCATTACAAAGCAACTATTTTGTAATGGACAATAATTGAATGCATTGTAAGTATGTTTTGTTGAATATGGTTCAGAGTAAATAAGAGTGCAATTGACCTCATGCGCATTGATTGAAGGTTAATTGACATACCTTTCAGGCGCGATGGAAGAGTTCTTATCTCGTGAGAGGAGGGCCATCGATTTGGTGCGCAATTCTTGATAGTATGGTGTGTTTGGCCTACAAGGAAAAATCAGGGTGTGAAATCGATCTGGTTTGATTTGAAAAGGCCGAGTATGTTCACCTGTAAAAGAGTATGATGTATACCTATTCATGAATGTTTCATAACTAGTGCCTTTATGATTAGTTCTTAATCAGAATAATATGTACATGTAGCATTGGATTGAATGGTGTCATGTGTGTTTTATGGATTGATAGAGATAGCATGATTGAGTGTGGGTATGGGATTTTTTATTAGACCACCTGTGAATGGAATATTGCAGATGTGATGTGATGCTACTAGGCCCATAATGGGGATTGACTTGAGTGGAGGTAGTTCTAGAGCATATGTTTTTTTTACTTGAGCACTAATGCATTATTGGGGTGATGCGATGTCACTTTCCTTTAGCTGATGAATGATTTAATTATTGGTGTTATCATAGATTGAGTGTGTAGACCTTTGTAGTGTGATTTGATAAGCACTTGTAGTATTTCCTCGTGGGAATTTGTATAATGATGTCCGTGTCAAACTGTTAGAGAGATCTAATGAATTCATAAATGACTGAGAAAAAAGTTTCTTTGTAGTTGTTGTATATTTCATATTACTGACAGTGATTTGGCAGGAGAGCAATGTTCTATTGAGTGAAGGATTTATGTTGTAGTTTCCATGGATTACATTATTGTTTTTAATTGTATTGATGCCTTAGTGTGTTGGTGTTGTATTTTTGAAATTTCTATGTGAGCAAAAGATGGTTGTAGTGTTTCTTAGTGGGTTGATAGTCAGATTATATGGTTTAGTTTTGTATATTCTTGTGAGCTTATATTTATGTCGTGTATATGCTGAGTGTAGTTTGGTGCAAAGATACATGTATATGTCTTGAGCAGAGTTGTTGAGATAGGGTTTGTATTTTACAAAGTTATTTATGTAGGGTTTTCCAGTGAGACTGTAATTTTTCTACTGATTTGTTGAGCTAGGGTTTGATTCTTTTTTGCGAGCATAGAGAGTACTATTATTGTTGAAGACCTTATGCTAGTATTTCAAATTGACTAGTTCAATAGATTGGTTTGATGTTGTTTATGTTGATATTGAGTAGAGGTGGATCCAGTTTGAAAATGCATGAAATCAAGTTCCACATAGTGAATTGGTGGTTGATGCCTTCAGGACAAGTGGTGGCTTGCTAGTAAGGGAGTGGTGGCTTGCTAGTAAGGGAGTAGTGGCTTCCTTCATGTGGGTGTATGAGAAAAACTTGGGGGTTGGTGCCTCTAGCAAATAAGTGTATGTGAATGTTGTAGGAAGTGGGTACCTCCATCAGGTCAGTGCCTGAAGTGATTGGGTGCTCGCTAATGTTTGAGGTTGGTGTTGGGACAATTAATTGTTCTAGAGAATCAACTAACTACCACACGTTAAATTATCAACCTGAGGATTCATCTGGTTATTTCAAGCCTGTCTGTAAAGTATATGCAAGAGATGGTTCTAAAACTAATACAAAATAATTCTCTAACAACAAGCAGATTGACTAGAATGAAAGAATCAATTCCTAACTCAAGGCATGCATTCAAAAGATCTAGATTTTAGGCGGACTGTATTCTCTAGAAACCACTCAACAATACTAAATGTTGATCACTCTTAACAGGAAATAGCAATAAGATCTATAGAATGTTAAGCTGCTATAGTAGGAAACAACAATTACAAAATTGAAGGAACAACACTGGAAAGCCATACTCATGAAACAAGAAAGAAGGAATAGCAAGGGGAAAATTGAAACTAGTGTAAAAGAGTCAACAATTAAGAGATAATCTCTAAGAAATAGCAGTGAAGAAACAATAATTATAAATATACTCTTAAAGGAACAATATCTTCAAATCAATATCACGACTATCAATCTTATCTCTACTCAAAGGAAACACATGATTTACAATTAATATAGTGAATAAATAATGAATGAAAAAGATAAAATGTAACTTAATAATACAAATGAAGGCAACACCTCATCTAAGAGTAGGACCAAACTACTAGAGTCAGACTGCCTGATAGAAAAGATCAAAACAGTGGATTAACTCTCAACAGTAGAAACTTTCATTATATTATGAAAAATGATTACAGTCAGTGCTTTTAGTGAGTCTATTAAATGGATGAAAAGTTACCAGGGTCTCTCTTTCAGGACACAAGACTACAATTGAGGGAGATAAAAACAATATATATTTTAATAAAAAGTGATCCTGAGAATCTAAAGATTCTCAAGATGTTCATTTTTAGTTACAAAGGGTCTTAATATCGCCCAGAAAAGAAAATCGAGGGCTTTGTCCCTAATATATTTACTTAGATAAGAATCAACCTCGCTTGATCTACCACAGTTGGTTGAAATAACATCACACTATCCCAATTTTACCACGAACAACTCTGGAAACAACATCAAGTGCTAGTTACCCCTCTTATATCATAAAATCCTTCTTCATAGTAAAGATTCAACCATGAATAAATAATGCTTTTGTAATCAAAATATCTAAAATGAGAAATGATAAAAATAATCTAATTCCTTCTAAGGCCTATGTTATATGAGTTAATATATCATAAATACAAGAAAAACACAACAAAACAAAATTAAAATAAAGGAATAGGATAAGGGAATCATGACAATTGTGAGGCCCAATATCACCCCCCAACTGACCTTTTTGCATGTCCTCATGCAAATAAATAATTAACATGTAAGGTAGTTAAGTAGTAGGCTCCTATTTTTTATTTCATGAAAAGCCACATCCTTACCTACCTCTAATAATTCATAATCAAACTTATAGCATGGTTGAGGGTACCAAACCATAGGGCATATGTACCTACATCCCATCCATTTGATTCCTTCTTCCAAAACAATTTAACATACTCATGCACTTTGGACATAGCTTGCTAAAAATTGTATAGGCCAAAAGGTTCCTTGTTTTTTATTTCTTTGGATGACACTTGCCATCTCATTTTAGCTTCGTTGATAGCCTCATCTTTTATGCCTTCCAGTTGTTCTCATCTTGAGTGTAATACCTCGTTATGAATTCACTCAAGTGAGGGAGCAACATCAGGCTTCTCTATGATGGAATTGTGGTAGAGAAGTGTAGAAAATGGATTCTCAAGCTCACCTCTAACCCAGAGATCAATATTGTGTTTTCTTCGTTGAAAGGTGTGATAAGCTTTCTCCCACTTTATTTGATTTAGTGAAAATGATATA
This sequence comes from Pinus taeda, assembly GCA_000404065.3. NCBI lineage: Eukaryota > Viridiplantae > Streptophyta > Pinopsida > Pinales > Pinaceae > Pinus > Pinus taeda. The sequence goes on along the minus strand of APFE031296670.1, from coordinate 43,409 downwards.
AAAGCCTAAAGTTGGACATCTCCAATGAAAGAAACAATATTTTCATTTATATGTTCCACCAAAAGGAAGTTATGCATGTAGAGTTCACACAGCAGATGCTTTGTTTTCTCATCCTGCTTATGAAAAACAGTGATGAAATCCAGCACATTGTTGAATTCATAGCACAGGTACATGGTCAATTTCAGTCTCAGCTTCAATGCAAATAGGTACAAGATCAATTTGAGATTTTTCTTCAATAGAGACAGGTGCAAAGTCAGTTTGGGTTTTTGCTTTAGTGGTGATAAGTACAAAATCATTATGAACTTCTACTTCAATGGAAATAGGTACAAGATTAGTCTAAGTTTCATCATTTTGAACTTCTTTCTTCCCACCATTAGTTCCAAGTTGTTCTGCAACTTTATTTTCATGACCCTCATAAAATTTCCCTCTACTTTGTAAACATTTTCTCAATTGTTGTTCTTTCCTTTGTAAACTATCGTTTTCTCTCCTCAGTGTAATAACTTCCTTTAGAAGTTTACCTTTTATTTTATTATTCACAACTATCGTACCTCTAGTTCTTTGAACAAAGTTTCTGGCCAACATTGTTGAAGCAATAGTAGGAGAGATAGAAGTTGTTACTTCATAACCTTTGACAAAGTCTTTTGGCTAGAATCAACCACTAGAGGTTCAATAAGTGAGTTACAAACTTCCATTGGCACTCTAACAATCAAAGTTTATGAGGAAACGTTAATAAGAAGATCAATATGAGATCCACTTGTCGTGGCTGAAGGAGTAGCATTAAGCTCTTGGATTATAATAATCAAGTTATTAGGAGGAAATTCTGGAGCCATATATTTGGAGAAGAGGGTTCTAATACATTGGCAATAGAACCTAGGGAGTTTTCTTGAGTGGAAATAACTTCATAATCATCAGATGGCTCTAAAATGATAGTGGTTGGGGATCCAACAAAAGGAGTTGCAGTCAAAGAATTAAGCGAAGCATCTTAATAAGAATTAACTGGGCCACCTATATGAGTTGCAGGCTCCTCTATTGCAGTGGATGTTGGTTCCCCTAGGTTCGTTATTTCCAATAAATTTTCCAATCCTTCTAATGCTTGAACCACCTCTATTTCTGTTTCTTCCTGGCTTAGATTTGTTTGTTTTGGAGCTTATGAATCCTAAGCCTCATTTTCTTCAGGGGCTTTCTGTTGTATCCCTTCCTCATCAGAAATTTCTTGAATTATATTTTCTTTAACTGAATGCTTTGGGGGGTATAAGGAACTTTGTCCCTAATGCAATTTAACTAGTCTGGTTGATTTTCTCCTCTTTTTGGGCTAAGAGGCAAAAAAGGATGCCACTCATATTTATGCTTCACTAAGTTTATGAGGAGTCATGATTTTGAGTTGAAAAGATTCTTGTGAGGGGTATCCTATCATAGAGGTTTCATTTTGGTTGATTTCACTGCCTCTTTCTTCATGCCCATTATCAACTAAAATATTTCTAGGTATTTCAGCAATTGCTCAAATTCGTAAGGGAATTTCTTTCTCATTCCTATGGTTTCCTAAAAATCCATGCCAACTTTGTTGTATTTGATTCAAACTCCTCACAACTAGCAATTTAATGATCCCATGATGGTTGACAACTAAAATTTGATCTTTAGATCTTCTTAATCTACCAGTAGTTTCATGTAAAAGCAAATGCATAAAATAAGGATGGTTTAGGACTACCTTTTGTCTCAGATACGCCATTAACTTAAGATGGCAGCCTTGAACTACATCATACCTTCTGTCACAAGTGATGTATCATTGAATATTTCCTTCTAGCTCTTTCCAAAGTTTCGGAAGTGAATTAGGGTTATACCATTTTCCCTTCTTAACTAGTTCCACCCCTGGGTTCAAAATAAGAGGGTTTCATTTTGTAGTGAGGTGTGCACTTCATACCATTTCTCCCCTTCTGATGGGAGGCTTGTTACCTCTACTATTATTTCTTAATTGACATGTATTTGCACATGCTTTACCAATGTTACCCATGCATTCAAATTCTACATAGATTCAAGTGCAACTTCATTCTTGAATCCCTGCAATTGTCCAAAATAATCTAGCCATCATCCCTGATTCAAAATATTATGCATCTCTTTCGTGGCTTGCTATTGGGTTGTTTCATAGCGTACTGAATGACCCCCCATATTTATCCATTCAGCAAGGAATGATTACAAATGGAAACAGTAGAGATCATAGTATAATATGGTGACAATACTGTGTAGAATATTGGAATTCAACAAACATAACATGCAACAACACCTTCTCCCCCCCAGTAGAATTTTAGGGCCGACCATGGCCATCAATCAACTTAATGAATTGAAAATATCTTGTCTTAATTGGAAGATAAAGTTGAATTGATTAATCATGGAAAACAATTGTAAAAAATTGTGGCGGAGGATGAGAAATGTTTATAACATACTGAATAATCATTAGGTCGACCATCAATTATAAAGTGCAATAATGACAAAATCATCATGATAGCCAAAACATCCATGTTAAAATAAATAAAGGCATGGGAAAATGACTATTTGGAAACAACAAATGGTTAGAATCTATGTTCGGTTAAGGAATACGACATAGATAAAAATAAAAGGAGTTAATAAAGAAAGATGATAGACAATGTTAGGTTTTTGAATGTCCCATCATATTTATCCCTGATATGTAAAATTACTATTATTTCTCATTAACAACCAACACCATTACTTTATAGGATCCATTTTAATAGTACTCCATGGCGTATTTTAACAAATCTAATGGTTTTAATTTGTTGGTTATTGATTTTGAGGACACAAGATAGCTAACTAGATTGTAGTGTTTAAGTTAACTTTAATACCACAGACATGTCCATTGGTTCTAGCAGGCGTCCATAGCCTCGACAAGGTTGTCTTTTAATCCATTAAGATGTTAGTGTCTCATCTATTAGAAATAGATTCATAGCTATAAGTTTATTAAAAAAAAGTTTATGGAAGGCCATTGTTTTGATGTTGTGACCAGTTAATAACAATGCCATTAACGAGAAATAATAAAGTGAACAAGTCGGCTCATGATAAGACCTCTTGTCCTCCGTCCTTAAGACCAAAGGCCATTACCTTGGCTTGGTGACCAGAAGTGGTAATGTCACTTCACTAGGTCCTACGATCATGGTAGGTTGGATCATGATGAGACCTCCTATTGTCCGACGACTTTTTATTTGTATTATTGTTTTGCTATGATTTTTGTTAAACATAAAAGGTTACTTAATAGATGGGGTGGCACATCAACTCCTTAAGAGTTAGGGATGGTGTAAAAAAATTATGACAACTACTTTTTAGTTGGCTAATCTTGTTCCTAAAAATTAATTTCTTCAAAAGAACTATTGAAGTGTTTTAAAATTGTGTTTTAAAATTGGAGTAGAAAGATGGCTCCTTAAGTGCTGATAGAATGAATGTATAATGATTACTTTATGAATTTCTTACAAAACCAAGGAATTAAGTGTTTCAGGAGATTCAGAAATCCATATAATGAAATCATCTTTTAAAAAATCTCCTTTTAAAGTTAATTATTATGTGATAAACATTAAACAAAATAGTTACCAAATTATCATATTGAAAAGTGTCCTAAGATATTCCTTATCCCAGGAAAAACAAATATATTTGCAAACAACTCATAAGTAATAGCCGCATCTAAGGAAACACCAGCTGTGAAAACGATGTTGTGACTAAGGAAACAACAACTTTGAAAATGATGTTGTGACTAAGGAAAATGCAACTGAAGAAACGACCTTATGACTTAAGCACAACAATTATAGCAACATTGTAAAAGTTGCATTTTTTTTAAATGATCGCAATGTTTCCCAAAATAAAGAAAGTATACACACCATAAGAAAATAAAGACTATTTACATTATGTACATGGAAATAAGGGATTTCGAAGAAAATTTACCTGATTGTAGTCGTGGGGACATCCCCCTGCTCGACTACAACCTGCAAGTTTGCATCATTATTGATTGCATGAAGAAAGGACTCTTTTGTAAGTGGTTGATGGTACAAGAAAATTCAATGACATTTAATGAGAAAATAAATGCCAGAATCGTCAATCATAGTAAGTCATATTTTTCCATTATCATAAACTTTGTTGACTTCATAAGGATCCAACCACCTCGTTTGAAGCTTACTTGAGAAGTCATGGAATCTAGAATCGTATAACAGTGCCCAATTCCCCTTTCGAAAGGACTTCTTTTTAATCAAACCATCGTGCCACTAAAACCTTTGTTGTTGAATTATAGTTGTACATTGGAGAGTGGAAAAGTGCTTTTTCATCCATTTCACTGAGTTGTTGAAGGCGCTATTTTTGTGATTTTGAAAGTTCCAGGCCAACTTCCTGAGAAGTTATAAGAGTCTTAACTTCAAATTCACTTGGAAAAATAGGCTCCTTACCAAAAATAAGATGATATGGTGAAAAATTGATAGTATGACGCTAGGTTGTCCAATAGACCCGCAAGGCTTCAGAGAGTTTAGAGGCCCAGTCCGGACAATTTGTAGATCTGCCTTAATTGGGATTCCTTCCAAGACTTTATTTGTGCTTTCACCTGACCATTTTCTTGTGGATGGTAAGGTGAAGTAAATCTATGTTTGATGTGATACTTTTGCAGGGTTGCAGATATTTTCTGGGTCATAAACTATGATCCTCCGTCAGTTACAAGTTCTCTAGGCAAACCATATCAGAAAAACAATTCAAAATAGAAATTTGATGACTACTTTTGTGGCTCTCAAGACTACTACCACCTCCACACATTCCTTTACATAGTTTGTGCACACTAGAATATATGATTTTTGGTTTGAAGGCAGACTAATGGGACCTACAAAGTCCATTTTCCATTTTTCGAATGGTTCAAATGCAAGTTGTGGCTGGAGAGGCATTTCGTCGGGTTGAATGGGATGGCCCATCCTTTGAAAACTATCGTATCTCTGGACATATTTCTTGGTGTCTTTGAATATCGTGGGCCAAAAATAGCCCATTTGCAATACTTTATGGTCAGTCCTACAATCAGAAAAATAACCTCCACAAGGTTCATCATGGTAGGCCTTGAGGATGTCATAGATCTCATCCTCTCTAATGCATCTGCGAACTTGGAGATTTTCCACTGTGTGGAAGAGATAACCATCTATCCATGAGAATCAAGCACTTCGCTAAATAATATGCTTATTTCCCCGGGGTGACATATGTGATGGCAGTTTTCCAGAAGCCAAATAGTTTGCAACGTCAACGTACCACAGTATTTTGACAGTCACAACAAAAAAATGTTCATCTCAGAATCGATCTTCCACTGGTGAGGAATCATATGCAAGTGTAATTCTTAACTGGAAATCTGCGACATGGTTCTCCTTTCCTAGTCAGTCCTTTATAGTGATATCAAATTCCTGTAACAAAAGTAACCAATGAGTTACTTTGCCATTGATAACATGTTTATTAGCTAAATCTCGAATAGCAGAATGATAGATATACAAGAAAACCCAATAGCTTGTTATATAATGATAGAATTTGTTTATAGTGTAGACAACAACCAGAATTTTCATGTGTTAAGTTTTTTCTGATATAATAAATTGCATAAGGTTTCTTATTCTCTTCATATCCTAGAACTGTCACTATCGTCGTATCAAATGCATATGAAAATATGTGGAATGATAGGCTCCAATATGGTCCCTGTAGTACAGGTTTTGTTGACACCATCTTCTTCAATTTTGCAAAAGCAATATCACACTTATCAGTCCATCCAAACTCCATATGTCTAGTTAATGCATACAATGACGCTACATTTTTCGAAAAATGTGTTATGAAATGGCAATAGTATCCAACATAACCAAGGGAGCTATGTACCTTTGTTGGTGTACTTGGAAAAGGGAGTTTAAGTATTACCTCGATTTTAGCCTGATCCACTTGAATACCTGCAGCAGAAATAAAGTGTCCTAGAACTACACCTTCTATCATCAGCATATGAAATTTCTCATTACTGAGGCATAGTCTGGTAGCTATACATCTTACAAGAACCTTTTCTAAATTATCCAACGCTTCATCAAATTTGTTACCATAAGGAGTAAAATCATCCATATAAATCTCAAGTCCATCATTAAATAGATTAGAAAATATACTCATAATTGCCCTCTAAAAAGTGGTTGGTGCATTACACATCTTGAATGGTAAGACCATCTATGCAAATGTTCCCCATAGACAATTGAACGTAGTTTTGTCTTGATCCTCTAGAGAAATCTAAATTTGATTGTATCCATTAAATCTATCTAAGAGGGAAAATTATTTCTTTCGAGCAAGTGTATCAAGGACTTGGTCTACTAATAGGAGATAGAAATGGTATTTACGTGTGGCCTTGTTTAGTTCCCTGTAATCTATTCAAATCCTCCATTTTCCATTCTTTTTAGGGACTACAATCAATGGTGACACCCATTGTTTGTCAGACATAGGGTATATGAAGTTGGGATCAAGTACTTTATGGAGTTCTTGCTTGAATATGTCTCAAAGATGTGGATTCAATCTCCTTTGTGGTTGACGAATAGCTCAAGCATATTTTTCAATGTAGATTTGGTGCGTACATAATTGCAAATCGATGCCTTTTATGTCTGCATAATCCCAAGCAAAGGTTTATTTGTATTTTTGAAGGATTTGTATCAATTTTTCACGCTGAAGGTCATCAAGACTAGAATTAATGTTCAATGTTTTCCCTGGTTCAATCTCAACAGGAATATTGTTATGGATTGGTGTTGTAGGTATGTGATCATTATTTGACTCCTCCATTAAATCACCTTGGGCTTCATTTTATTGAACACAAATTTCAACATTTTACATGTTTTATGTCCTACAGTGGAGGGTTGATTGATAAAACCATTGATTGTTTCATCCTCAGTTTGTATCACGAAAATAAGAGCTTTGTCAATGGTAAGATGAGAACGTAGTTTTCCTTCTTCGTACTCAGGAGGAAGGCACTTAAGATTGTCAAATGATATGTTGGGTTTAGTAGGTGAGTATAGAATAAGGTTCTTAATGGTAGTTCCTTTGGCAATAGTCATGCTACCAGTCTGACACCCGATGTAAGCATCAATAATGGTAAGACACAGTCTGCCTAATATGAGAGGCTTTCTTTCCAACTGATTTTTAGGATCAAGAACCAAAAAAGCTATAGGATACTCCCAAGAATCCATAGAGATGATAATATCATCCAGGGCTTCTTCTGGATTTATCACGGATATGTCCGCTAACTCCAGCATGGTTAGGGTTGGTTTTAATGAGGTTATTCGAAGGAGGGTGCATGTTTCAAGTGTTATGATATTTATAGAAACTTGTAAGTCCACTAGAGTATTTGGAAAGTTGAGACCTTGAATCTGAGTGGTGACCACGGGGTTTCTGGGATCAACGTATTTGATGGGTATGTGCCTTCCTAAACTAAGGTCATAAATTTTTCCAATGACATGGATTGTAAGAGGGTCTTTTGGTTTTTTCTTCCAGGTTTCTTAATGCGTAGATATTTGATAGTTTTAGCATAAATAGGTATGTCTTTAATAGCTTGGAGAAGAGGAATTTTGATACACAATTTTTGTAGCTCCCCCACGAGATCAAATTCAGGATATATGGATGGTCTTGCTATGGCCAATCTCTTCAGAAACGGAGGAGTGACATCTATAATTTTACTAGGTTCTTGATTCTTAGTCAGTTCACTAGGTGATTTTGTTTTTAGTGATAATCACAGTAGAAGGGGGTTTTTCTGACTGAAGCTACTATTTGGCAGAATTTTCATCTTCTCATTACTCTAAGTTCCTTGGGGGGTCCTCTAGAAAAATGGTTCAACCATATCTTAAGCAGAGTTTGTTACATTCTAAGGGGGGAGGATAGTAATCAGAAGTGTCAAGGATTTCTAAAAGTTGCACATGCTTATTATTGGGGTTTGGATTTGGTTATGTAGGTAGCTGAGGGCGTAACGAAGGTGGAGCATTTGGGGGTAACTAAAGTGGTGGTTGTAAAGGTTGTGATTAAGGCAACGTACCCAATTATTGATTGATAGGTCTAAAGGGGCGTTGCTAGTTTTGGGACCACATTGGCCCCTAAGTAGGTTGGTTTGACCATTGTGAAGGATACAAATTATGTTATATACCTAGGGGGATAATATGGGGTACAAAGGGAGGTACCCAAGGTAATAATGTAATAATGGGATGGGCCATAGTAATAAATAAGGTGGTTAACCCATATCATGTAAGGGACCATTATCTTTTCCTGTAAAACATAGAACTGCCATGAAGAGGGTTTTGAAAAAATTCACTTGGTGAAAATTTGAAATTGTCACAGTTTAGTCAATATTGCTCAGAATCCCTATTATGACCTGTTTTCATAAATGGAACAATCATTCTGCATCTTCCCATGTGATAGAAATCTTGATCCAAACACTGGAATTTCAAATCTGCGCTACAACTCTCCCGTCGTCACCAAAATTTCTGCAAAAAAGAGTTGATTTTAAAGCAGTGATATCTCCCTCATCCGGACTCTGATTTGACTGATTTTTTTTTTAATTGGGTATTTTTTCACAAAGAATCCAGATCTGTAATTATATTTTATAGATCTTGCACCAGGACGTCCAAATCTGCGCCGCA
>APFE031296670.1:569-26661 GCA_000404065.3 Pinus taeda | reverse complement strand
AATTTGAATAATGGAAATCATGAATTTTATATTAGACCTATATTTCTCAATATTTTCAGATAATGTAAGCATTAACAAATTTGTAGGATAAGATTTAAGTGGGGCATTACATACACCCCTCCTTCAGAAAACTTTATCCTGAAGTTAGAATGAAAACATGCAAGGAGTTTGAAAGCATAGCAACCGAAGAGAGTTATAGCAATGAAATCGGATAAGTCCAACAGTGACATTTCTTCCCATCAAGAGTCTCCAACTGATCTATATCCTCCTATCCACCCTGGCCTACTTCCATTCCCACCCTATCCGTCCTCTACTGCTTTATCAGTGGCAACGACCATACTAACCACTGATAAAACCCGCATGGTGGAAGTGTCGAATACATCGACCTAACTTCCCCAGCAGGCAACTAGAAATCGTCATCACACGTCTAGGGGAGCGTGTCCACCACTGCCCTCCCACGATTCCAGGTTTCGGAGGATACACGGTGGGAAATGCCTCCACCCCTCCTGCAGAACTAGGGTCAATACCCTAATACCGACCACACTACAGAGCTGGTTGGACTTGTCATCGAATAATCCAGTCAGGTCATCTTGTCACCTATCATTTGCATTTTCTCGTGTCATAAGAGTGTATATCAAGTAGATACCAAGTGAAGTAAAATAATGTACATTATACCTTCCTCATGAGATGTCTCATCCTTCCTTCTTGGCTATCACATAGTTCTTTTCCCCTGTGGGTTAGTTCTTATTCATGCATTTATATAACAACAAGACATATAATCATCACATTACTAAGTCTAGTATCCATGTGTCAATCTAGGAATTCTCGCTAAGTCATTCATTTAAATAAAGCATACCCACTTGAGCTATATATATGAACCAAAATAATTTTGATAAGTTACGTACTAAATAGTCCATCACTAAGTGAGTCATACATGTAGTCCACACATCAACCATTTCTATCATTAATATCAAATCTATCAACTGATTCATATAAGTAGTTTTATGTGTCAACCAAATGCATCAATATTACATAATGTTCATAAATAAATAACATGGAAATAGGATCTTAACATAGGTAGCTATCTAATTCAAAATAGGCATCACAGATGCTCAAAAAGTGAGGGGTAGTCACGACGCATAGTCTCTGCATCCTCCCAGGTAGCAGATCCTGGGCTATATTTGTCCCACTGGACCTTAACTTGGTCCACCATGCGACGTCTGAGCTGTCAAACCCTACGGTCCAATATGCGTAATGGTTCTACCATTACGGTTCCCATGTCCGAGACCTGCAAGTCCTGCCAATTCAGTTTGTGAGATTCATCAGAAACATAATGTCGTAAAACAGATACATGAAAAACATTATGAGTTTTATGCAAATGGGGCGGCAGTACAAGATGATAGGCAACTGGTCCAATCTTCTCTTTGATCCTAGAAGGCCCTACGAACCGAGGTGACAATTTCGTGCCCTTCCCAAACCGGATGGTGCTTTTGTTGGGCCGGATATGAATAAAAACTTGGTCCCCTACTTCATAACTGCGATCAATCCTATGCGAATCAACATAACTCTTCTATCTATCATGTGCTTCCTTTAACCTTTGCCGCACCTGCTTTACCTGTTCCTCCATTTCTTGAACTAATTCCGGGCCAACTATCACTCGGTCCTCCAACTTTTCCCAACTCAACGGCGTCCTGCAAGTTCTTCCATATAGAGCTTGATAAGGAGGCATCCCGATTGAACTGTGATAACTGTTATTATAGGCAAACTCTACGAATGGTAAGTACCTTTCCCACTGAGTCTGATTATCCATGATGTACATCCTAAGCATGTCCTCCAGAACCTGATTTACTCTTTCGGTCTTCCCATCTGTTTCTGGATGATATGAAGTGCTTAGGTTTAACTGAGTTCCCAGTGTTGACTGCAAACTTGTCCAAAACCTAGATGTAAATCGGGAGTCTCTATCAGAAATGATCTTTGTGGGCAATCCGTGCAGTCGGATAACTTCATTGACAAACACTCGCGCCACATCCGTAGCATCATAAGTGTCCCTTACTGGAATGAAATGGGCACTTTTGGTCAATTTATCAACTATAACCAATATAGCATTGTGCCTCTGGGAAGTGAGTGGCAAACCCACCACAAAATCCATGGAAATTACTTCCCATTTAGAGGTAGGGATGTCATGAGGTTGTAGGAGTCTTGATGGATGGCAACGATCAGCCTTCACTCACTGACATTCAAGACATTTAGCGACAAACTGGACTATGTCATGCTTCATGCCTGCCCAAAAGACGAGTTTCCTTGCGTCTGCATACATCTTCTTTACCCCAGGATGTGCACAATAGAGTACTCTATGAGACTCTCCGAGGATGGTTCCTCTTATACCCCCTTCCTTAGGTACGTACATTCTCCCTTGGAACCTCAATAGCCCATCTGGTTCAAGGACATATCCTTCAAACTTTGGTTCTATTTGATTCCCATTTTGAATAGCTGAGATGACTTTTAAGTACCAACTATCTTCAAAGAGTTTCTCCAATATTTTCTCCCTTATATTTACCTTTAAGGCTACTAGGGAGAAAGTTCGTGGCCTCCTGCTTAGTGCATCTGCCACTACATTCTCCTTTCCCTTGATGTATGAGATTTCAAAATCATACTCACTCATGAATTCGCTCCATCGCCTTTGTCTGGCGTTCAAATCCCTTTGAGTGAAGAGATGCTTTAGGCTTTGATGATATGTTCTTAACTCAAATCTTCTCCCGATGAGGTAGTGTCTCCATAGCTTCAAGGCTAACATCACTGCTGCCAATTCTAAGTCGTGGGTAGCATATAATTCTTCATGCTTCTTCAATTTTCTAGAAGCATAAGCTATTACCCCGCCTTCTTGCATCAATACTGCACCCAATCCTTGTGCCGAAGCATCGGTGCAGACAGTGAAGTCTTTTCTCATGTCTTTGATACCATATGTGAGACCCCTACCCTAGGGTCTACTAACAAATCTAGTTTCTTCTGAAATTAAATACGATAAGAGGTGATAACTTACCTACTTACATTGCTTTTAAACAAATAAAATTTTGTCATTTACATTATAATCAACACAATTTAAGGTGGATTTTTCATTCTAATTAACTTTACCAAAGTAGACTATGGAGGAATACCTGTGCCGGTGGCTGATGGAGATACCTTTGTCCTGTTGCTCTTGCTGAACGCTCCTCTTGACGGACCCAACTGGATTTACCTCCCAACCAACTAGGAAATAATCCCTAGCCCAGGAAACCTCCACAAGTTCCCTAGCCCTCCGAGCCCAAGTCCAACCAGATGTAGTGGGTGTGTCCAAAAGAAAGATCCAAACCAAGATAACAATACTTCCCCCTCTCAACAACCCCAGAAACCTTCACAGGTTCCTAAGGTCTCCAAAAACACACAACAAGTCTAAATAATCACAACCAACCCCCACCATCATAAGCAAGACCCCCACCCAAAAAAACCTCCCTCTCTTCCTCCCCCCCTTCCCTTTTTATACCCTCCTTCCCTTCTCCATCTCAACCACCTCTCATTAATGTCATTAACTTCTCACCCATCTCTATAGTTGACTTCTATTCTCCCAAGTAAGCTAGGAGTACATTTGGAAATGTGAGATGTAATTACATGGAGAGGACCATGTCTTCTCCTTAGTAAATGTGAGGGTACATTGGGGAATGAATATATATATTGATAATAAGATGGAGAGGACCATGTCTTCTCCTTAGTAAATGTGAGGGTACATGGGGAAATGTAAAATGAATATATATATTGATAATAAGATGGAGAGGACTATGTCTCCTCCCTAGAAATGTGGGGACATTGGAAATGTAAAATATTTATATATATATTATATATATATTGATAATAAGATGGAGAGGACTATGTCTTTCCAAGTATGTGAGGTACATGGGGAGTGTGAGAGGAATACATGGAGAGGACCATGCCTTCTCCCTAGAAAATGTGAGGGTACATTGGGAAATGTAAAATGAATATATATATATATTGATAATAAGATGGAGAGGACTATGTCTTCTCCCAAGTAAATGTGAGGATACATTGGGGAGTGTGAGAGGTAATTACATATATTTTTGAAATAATGGAAGGAGACCATATCCTACCTAATATTCAATTTGAGAAGGTAAGTGGGAAATTTGAATAATGGAAATCATGAATTTTATATTAGACCTATATTTCTCAATATTTTCAGATAATGTAAGCATTAACAAATTTGTAGGATAAGATTTAAGTGGGGCATTACATCCTGCCTCTACAGAAGAAGTTCCGCAGTTACAAGAGGACACTAGAACTGATCCTAGTGTAGTGGCAAACACTTCTATTTCTGAACCAGCTCCATCTAGGGTTGATTCGGAAGGTGTCACCCCTCCATCATCTGTCGCTGCAGAGTCTATAACTTCTTCGGCACCAAAAATATTTTACGGATCTGACGGTCTACCTCTTCCACCTGGTTTGATTGCTATAGAATAGATTGTGGAGGATCTTCCATCCAGTACTCCATTGCATTTTGGAATTGGGATCCACCTATATCCTTCTACTATAGAGGTTAGTCACCCTTCATCGCAGGTTCCTGTAGAATTGGTAGGAAATCTTTTGGATAGACATATCAATAGATTGTGGAGGATCTTCCATCCAGTACTCCATTGCATTTTGGAATTGGGATCCACCTGTATCCTTCTACTATAGAGGTTAGTCACCCTTCATCGCAGGTTCCTGTAGAATTGGTAGGAAATCTTTTGGATAGACTCGATATGTTTGAACAACCATCGACATCTAGGACTATGTCATCCAATACAGCAGCAACAAAACCTCCCGCCGCCACTCCGACAATGTTCACTTGTGTACCATCTGTCCCAACTAGTTCTCAACCACTAGATGGAGTCCACCTAGGGACTGTTTCGACAGTATGGTCTATTCCTATTTGTTCGTTTGGAACCTTATCTAGAATTCTTATGTTGAGTCTCAGCAAATTGATCCTTCACATCAGTATCAATTTGGGCAGTCCAGTCTCCAAAGGCCAATTTTCCCTTTGAACACTAGATTACCGCCATATGGGGGGCAATATACCTTTTCATTGTTCCCTCTGAGAGAACAACCATATGAGAGTGCACAACAGAATTCGGGTCAAGCTGGAATCAGATCCAGTGGTTGGGTACCAATACTGCCTCAACAGCCGAGAGTTGTATATTCAATACAACAAAATCAACCTGTGTCGAACATTCCCACTACACTGACTATTGTGACCATGTCACAAGTACAAGAGCTGCCTATTGTATGTCAACCTCCAGTCTCTCAGGTTGTAATACAACATCCTTTTGTCTCTGAGACTCAATCACAACCGCCGATTAGTGGTTCCTTAACTAAAGTAACTCAGGCTCAAATGGGTACTATAACCCCTCATCTTGGTCAAACATCCAGTATTGGACAACAACAAATGGTCACACAACCATGGCTGGTGCAATATCAACAACTGCAATTCCAACAAGCTTACCGAGGACCTGAGCAATAAAGCTTTGCAAGTAATGGGCAGTCGTATATTCAAAACGGTTACCAACAATATATTACAATGGTTACGCCCATCAACCCTATCAAAGTTATCTACATCAAATACATTATGCTGGTATGCAAAGACCCACGGCTCAGGCAATCCCATCTTATCCTAGGTATGCTTCACCAAACCTGAATCAACAGTTGCCTTTCGTAGCAACTTTAGAATTACCAAATCTGAATCGGTTAACGAATGATCCAATTGCCTATGCCCCATGGTGGCCGGCGATTCCTCATAAACTCCCATCAGATATTCCTAAATTCAATGGAAATCTGGGTGAAGATCCGTCGAATCACGTGATGACCTTTCATTATGGTGTTCATCCAACACTCTCAATGATGATTCGATTAGGTTTCACCTTTTTCAGCGAATGTTAACTAGTCTGGTAGCAAAATGGTACATCGAATTGCCTAAGGCTTCATTCAATAACTTCAGCGCCCTTGCCACAACCTTTTTAACCCATTTTCAGTTACCCATAAGGTACGAAACAAGGACGGAGCTTCTTACCAATTTTAAGTAGATGATAGCCACTCACATATCTGATCATATTCATGAGTGGTGACATTGTCGTAGAATGGTAAAGACATATGTTCTTGATCAGCTGTTAGCTGAATTGTTTATTAAGTCACTGTGACCCTCTATTACAGAAGATGTGGCCAAGGGAGGAGTTGTCACTGAAGAGCAAGTCATTGCTCGTGCACAATATCTAGACTTGATCTATACTCAGTCTGGCATGCTCTACGACAAAATTCTTGATGCTCCTAGACCAGAGTTTTTCGTTCCTCCTCCTCCTAAATTGAACAGGAACTCTCATGCTGGCGACGGTGTGATTGGTACCGCCAGTACGCAAACTACAAAGGCCTCATCTGGCAAAGCCCTTGTAGTTTCCTGTAAAAAGGCAAATGACAAACTTCATGCCTAGGAGGTTAATGTCGTGTCGACCGACAAAGGCAAAGAACCAAAGCAACCAGGGGGCAAGAAGAAAGGGAAAAGCAAAAAGAGGAAACAGGATAATTCGTCTCTAGAAAAATCTTCTAAAAACCCTTCTATGCAAAAGAAACCTGGTCATCCATGTTTTATATGCGATGAGGATCATTGTATGAGAGATTGTCTGCATAAAGCTGAGATTAAGAAGTTCTTTAAGAGTTCAAAAACCTCAGCAATATTGACTGATCTATTTCCAAACCCAGAAACCAATCTGGTTGCTAACGAAAATGCTTCCCCATCCCAAGTACTTAAGTTGTCCATTTCAAAACAGCAAAATGATGCTTTGATATCGACAAGGAATAAAGATTACGGGAATCCACAGCTGTCGAACAACAAGGCTACTGATTAACCTAGTAGTTCGACAACAACTTCGACCGAAGTTGTGCCACCCATCATTCCTGAGCTAACGATAAAGCCGCCAAAGGGAGTAGTACACAAATCGACATTTAATCCTCGTGCTAGAGCAGCACAAAATTATAATATAGTGGAGGATCTGGCCCAATCGCCATCCGCTATGTCGATACTTGAAGTACTGCAAAATTTCCCCTCCAAAAAGCAGGCTTTATTATCAGCAATAGGTGGGATTGACCCAGTGGATTCCAATCTTGTGGCCTTTAATCATAAAGGATATGAACCTCAGTTACCAGCTCAACTCGCTTTCCTCATTCAAGTGAAAGCCCTCAACAAAACTATTCATCGAACAATTATTGATGAGGGAGCATCCACATGCATTATGTCAATGAGTTGCTGGAAAACTTTAGGCTCACCACCCTTGTCACGATCGTCAATGACGTTAAAGGCATTCAATGGACAAACATACACCCCGTACGAGATATTAAGTAGCTTGCAAGTTGAACTGGGGGGCAAGATAGTAGAAATTGACGTCGAAGTTATCGATGGAAACCTCAATTACAATATCCTACTGGGAAGGCCCTGAATTTATGCTATGGTTGCAGTTGTGTCAACATACTTTAGAAAGATTGCATTTCCTTTTCAAGGAGGAATTACAATCATTTATCAACAAACCTTCCTCCCCAACAGTTCACAAGTTACATGAAGCATTCCAATGATCCATGGAAGCTCTCAATCACTTCAAAATATCGGAGTAGGCCTCCTAAAAGACCCTACCTTAATGGGTACTTTTGCCCTACCGCCTCTGAATAATCTAGCGGAAGTGGCCACGGTGGAAACCTGCAACATGATATATTCTATATCTACAGAGGTTCAGAAGATTTCCAGACATGATGATAGCATGGATCATTGCCAGGTATTGCCTCCAAGCCCAATAGAAATATTGTAGCAATCAATTTTCTCGTCCTGGGCGGAAAACCCAAATCAACGCTCATCGAGTGTTTGGGTAGATAGGTTTAAGGAATATGGCACCTCTTCAGATCCTTGATCGCATGTACATTCTACAAACGAAAGAATCATTCAATCAATGATGATAGGAGAGGCACCATGGGAAGATCACCACCATCGTTCCCATCTTCCGGATTACCACGAAGATTATTCCAGCAGCCTTAATCATCCTTTAGTTTTTTATTTTCTATCAAATACTCTAAATACGGTGGATTCCGAGCGAAATCTGTCCAATATTGAAGAAACTATCGCCATAAATATCTTAACCAAACCAGATGTAGTGGATAATATTCATGTTAGCAAATCTTGTTCTTATTCAGAACTGGAAATATATTACGCTCTCTTTCACGAGTTTAGAGATGTCTTTGCATGGTCATATGAATAAATGTCAGGCATTGACTCGAGTATAGTTGAACACGAAATCAAGATGTATCCAGATGTCAAACCAGTATGACAACAGCTTCGGCAGGTGCACCCGAAGAAAGCCGCTGCCATCAAGGCGGAAGTTGAAAAACTTTTACATGCTGGTTTGATTTACCTAGTTCCTCTAACTGATTGGGTATTGAATATTGTTCCTTTGATGAAAAAATAAGGAATGATTAGAGTGTGTGTTGATTACAGGGATGTAAATCAAGCTTGTCCAAAAGACAACTACCCTACACCCTTCATCGACCAGATAATTGATGAATGCGTCAAATGCGAAATCTTTTCCTTCATGGATGGATTTTCTGGGTATAATCAAATTAATATCTTCCCATAGGACCAGTCGAAGACTGCCTTTATATGTCCATGGGGCACATTCGCGTGCCGCAAGTTACCTTTCGATTTAAAGAACACAGAACTTTTTAGAGGGCTATGAATTATGCCTTCCATGACATCAGGAACATTGTTCAACCATATCTCAACGATCTTCTGGCTCATTTTCGAAAGCGGACTGATCATCTGCAGCATTTGAGAGCTATATATCTACGTTGCTGATCCTACAAGATACGACTCAATCCGCACAAGTGTGTGTTTTGTGTCGGTTCCGGTCGTTTACTTGGCTTTATGGTTTCAAAGGACGAGATTCGTCTCGACCCATGTAAGGTTCAGGCAATTATCGATATGCCTCCACCTTCAAATTTTCTTCAGATTTAGAAACTCCAAGGGAAAGAAAACTTTCTAAGGAGGTTCAATCCAAATCACACCAAACTTGCTAAAGATTATACGCGTCTTTTGAAAAAAGAAGTGCCCTTTAACTGGGATCAGGTCGCGCAAGCTTCCTTTGATGCTCTAAAGGAATCCCTAATAAGAGCATCATTAATGTACGCTCCTGATTAACAAAAAGACTTTAACCTGTATCTAGCTATAGCAAATACGACCATCACAATGGTTTTAGTTCAAAAAGACAATGGAATCGAATATCCAGTCTATTATTTAAGTCGAAACTTAAATGATACAGAAAGCAGGTACTCCTATGTTGAAAAACTGGCTCTTGCAGTTGTTCAAGCAGTACAAAGATTTCGACACTATATCCTCTTTCGCAAAACTACCATTTTGTCAGATTGCAACCCTATGACTTACATTCTGTCACGTCAGTTACTTGGGGGCAAATATTCGAAATGGATAGCAATTTTGCAAGAGTTTAATCTGGAATTCGTAAAATCCAAATCAAAGAAACCTCTGGTTTTCACGGAGTTACTATGCAACTTCCCATCGCCGTCCAACGATTCAACATCCAAAGCATCAATCATGGATGAATCTTTGTTTCTGATATCGTCGAGCGATCTGTGGTATGGAGATATAATCATCTATCTCCAAACCCAAACATATAGGCCTAATACCTCTCGCTCAGAACAACGACGTACTCGATACCAAGCAAAAGGCTACATGATCGTCGGTGATACACTTTACCGTCCAGGTATTGATACAGTTCTGCGAAGGTGCCTCACCCATGAGAAGGCCGAAAAAGTCCTGAATGATTATCATTCAGGTGCGTGTGGGGCGCATCAATCTGGTTACGCTACGGCACAAAAGATCTTACGAGCAGGTTACTTCTGGCCAATAATGTTCAAAGATTGCATAACCACAATCAGAAGTTGCCATGCTTGTCAAATCTTCGACTACAAAACCAGAATACCACCCACACCTCTACATCCAGTAGTTGTTGTTGGGCCATTCGCCAAATGGGGCATAGATTTCATGACATATAACCCCACCTCGGCCGGGGGGCATGGGTATATCATAGTCGCAATTGACTATTTTGCAAAATGGGTCGAGGCGATGCCTACATTAAACAATAGCGGTGAAACAGCTACTCTTTTCTTTTTCAATCATGTAGTCTCTAGATTCGGTGTTCCACAAGCTATAGTCACATATCATGGATCGCATTTCCGTAATCACATGATGGTTGAATTGGCTTCCAAATTAGGACTGTCCCATGACAGTTCTACTCTGTATTATCCGCAAGCTAATGGACAAGTTGAGGCGATCAACAAAGTCCTGAAACGCATGCTCCAAAGGATGATTGGAGTCCATTAATGGAGTTGGCACCTAATATTGTACTTGGCCTTGTGGGCGTACCAGACATCGGTAAGAAATGCAACTGGATTTACACCCTTTCAGCTGGTGTATGGCCTGGAAGCGGTCTTACCAGTTCAGTGCGAAATTTCATCTCTCAAGCTCGCAGTCGACCTTCTCCCCGGAACTTCAGAGGAAGAGGCTCATTTCTTGGAATTAATCCAACTGGATGAAACCCGTCGTGACGCCTCCTTGGCTAATGAAGCACATAAGAAATGAGTCAAGGCACAATTTGACAAGAATGTCAAACCCTATGTCTTCTCAGAAGGTGACCTGGTCTTACTTTACGATCAAGAATCCGATAAATTGGGAGCAGGTAAGTTCCAGACTTTGTGGATGGGCGCCTACATTGTTAAGCGTGTATTAGCAAAAGGAGCCTATGAGCTAGTAGATTACGATGGGATTCCATTGTCGCAACCTCGAAACGGGTTGTACCTTAAGTGTTACTATGCTTGACTAAGTGTAGTAATCTCTTCATATGATTTTATTTTTGTTTTCGTCAAGAGTGACCGTTTTGGTTAGGTAATCCACTTTTACATTTGTTGCAGATGTCGAACCTATTGGAATCATTTGTTGGATATGCCGACGGAGCTAGTCGTAGTACGCGGAACCTATCTTCTGTAGCCTGGGCCATTTTTTATCCAAGTGGCGAGTTAGTGAGTTTCAGAGGGGTATGTATTGGTCAGTCAATGAACAACATCGCTGAGTATAGCGCGTTGATACAAATTCTCTCTGATGCCATCGCATATGGCATACACCGACTTATTGTCAGGCTAGACTCACAACTCGTCATCCTACAACTTACTGGCATCTATTCCATTCAGAATCCAACTTTCTATCGTATGTTCCTAAGGGTCGGGATTTTGGAAAGGCAGTTTGATTCTATTCAATATCAGCACATTTCCAGAAGCTTAAACACATCAACTAATTCATTAGAAAATTATGTGTTAGATAGACATTTGCAACATTTATAAAATAAAAGCATTTCATCAACATTTGCATCAAGATCATATAATTTAACCAAAATAAAGCTCCGAAAATCAAAAATATATATAACTGTTTATAGTTTTTACAAAATGTTTTGTGTCTAGGACAAAATAGGTCACATGACCCAAAAACTCAAAAATGCAGGAAAGCACCCTAGACTAATGGTGCTATTGATAACAAGTCACTGTCTGTGCGATCGTACATAGGAGCCTAGTCCATCAACTCGGCACGCTAGTAGTATGGCGCTATAATCTTAGAGGTAACTCGTCGGTCCTCACATCCGGAATACCAAGGGTGAGGCCCTCGATCTGATCCTGCAATACTGCAAGGGTCTCAGCTACATCCAGATCATGAAGGACAACCCTCCCTATAGCCTCTCCTGCTAGAACGGCAGCTGCTACCCTCGAGCGCACTGCTGGTCGCACTGGTCCAATATCTGCATGAATACATGAGTTTGATTAGTCTTGATAACATTTAAAAAACACAAGAACATTATAAAAGCAATAAACAGAGACATGGTTAGAGATTTTTACCTATGACACCCCACTGCTCGCCAGCCGGCAGCACCAAATCTGGGTCACCCCAGAAATCCATCCCGGCATATGGATACTTGGCATAAACCATATGTTGACGATTGAACCACTCAAAGAAGGCATTAAAGAATGAAATCTGCGATTGACCAGCATGTCTGGACATAAGGTCAACCCATCTCTGCATCCATGGCTCTGTTGGTGCTGGGAGTCCGAGTGAAATGTACTGTGGCTGCATCAGTGGGATCTTCTCCAAGGCGAAAGCGGTCAGAATAGAACCATAACCAAAGTTCTTGGATCTTCTGTTCTTCACCTTGGTAAGTTGTTCTTTTATCACCGGAAGTACTGCATCACACCAGTTGAATACCTTTGGTTCAAGGCATTCCAAGGCATACTGCATATAGGACATGTTGGCCAAGTGAAGAGTCGCGCTACCAGCCAATCTAGCAAAGGTGAATAAGATAGTCCTCAAGGACCAGTCAGTAACGTCTCTAATACTGATCTTGCCATCCCTGCTCGGCTGAGATCCATCTCTACAGTATCGGCGAATGTAATCCCTCACAGATTCACCCCCACAGGCGGAAACTAATAGTGAGAGAGGGGCGCCACGCCTTGAAAAACTGATCAAAAAGTAGACATCCTCAATAGTCAAGGGGATGGATTTATCTCTAAGCTGGAACACTTGGTTGGTAGGATCCCAGGCATCGAGAAGCTATTGCAACAAGTTGATTTTTTGCCTCATGCTAGATATGCAGAAGAACTTGAGCAAGCCACAGTTCTGCAATGCAGTTACCGTACCTGGATCATGTAAGGCAATCATGTCCTCCTCTTCATGCTCACGTTCATGCCATGTAATGACCATCTTGCTCCGATGAATCTCTGAAAAACAAACAAGAGAAGAATTGGATCCTGATTTGGGCAAAAACAGGCAAAAATTCTATCAAAAATCAGTCCATAAACTTTCCTCCTTGCGCCCATCACACCCTAGTTGTGTACTGGGTGGGATGCATATTGACCGGCCAATGGCCAACTTAGTATGCATAACACCTTTCAATGTGTACTAGGAGCGATGGGGAGAGAATGAAATGTTCAAACCCCAGAGGCTCAGAAAAGTAGGAAAACATGCTCATAATCAGAAAAGGAAAGAATGCAATTGAAGAGCTCAGGTTTAGCTCCTACCTGGTCCAGACGGTGCAGAAAATCATCCATAGAATCTCCCGGAATCAGCTGATGAAAATCGAGGGGGAAAAACACCTCCAGAGCTCCAACAATCCCAAGTTTGAATGAAATGGTAAAATGAGAGGTAAAAACTACTTTTATGTTATTGCTCACATAATTAAAGTAAGGTATTAGTTTTTTACTCATTTTCAAGCATGCATGTACATTTCTAATCAGTTTGATGGAGCAATTGAACAGGTAGTACGACCGTCAAGACAACATAGTGTTAATGGTGAATCGAACATCTTTGACTATTATCTATTCCTGTAGGTGTGAGATCATTTACTGAACAGTGTCCCAAGGCATAAGAAGAGGAAGAGGACATGTCCCGTGTTCCATATGCAAGTGCAGTTGGTAGCCTAATGTATGCAATGGTATGTACTAGACCAGACATTTCACATGCAGTGGGAGTATTGAGTAGGTTTATGTCAAAATCAGGGAAGGAGCACTGGACATTAGTGAAGCAGGTTTTCAAGTATTTGCATGGCACTAGTGATTATAGTTTGTGCTACTAAGGAAGACTAGGATTGGACAAAATGTTGGATATTCGTGGCTTTGTTGATGCAGACTGGGCTGGAGATTTGGATC
Source organism: Pinus taeda (assembly GCA_000404065.3). Lineage (NCBI taxonomy): Eukaryota > Viridiplantae > Streptophyta > Pinopsida > Pinales > Pinaceae > Pinus > Pinus taeda. The sequence continues at coordinate 12,849 of APFE031296670.1, read as the reverse complement.
AGAGAAGATCTACATGTGGGTATGTGTTTAACTTATTTGGAGGTGCAGTTGGTGAGCACCAACATTGCAACAATAATGCTACAACTCCTGGGCTACCTACTTTACTCTTATCAACCCGGTAGTTCGTAACAAACTTGGAAGCGTTGGTGCTGTATGCACAAGTACTAGTTCTCACTACAGGTTGTCACTTGTTCAACCGACGCAAGATCACTAGGAGCTCAAGCCAACTTCTATGGATTCTAGAAGAAGCTCTATATGTGATGAAAGGAAAGAAAGATTACTCTACATATGCTATTCTAATTGCAGAAAGGAAAAATACTGAAATGTAAAGAAAACCTAGTAAACCCTAATTAACCAACTAATTCTACTTTTGTAGAAGGCACTATGAAAACCATGAAAGGAATGCCATTACCTACTCAGGGAAGTAAACAAAATCTAACTATGCTACTTTTGGAAGTAAATAGGCAAAAAACATATTTTTGGATTTTCATGTATTTTTATGTGAATTTGTCATGCTTGTGTGAGTGTGGTAGCGAATAGGTGGCGTTGAAGGGTCATTTTGGGGCTTGAGAGGATGTAGGATGGTGTGGATGGGTCCTAGGAGGTCTCAGGTGGCCTTCTGGAGGCTTTTCCTACACTCAGCCTTCAAAATAAAGCCTACATGAAAATCTATAGGAGGACACAGGAAATCTACAGGAGGAAAATAGGGAAACTACAGGAGGCCTACTAGAGGAGGCTGAAAGAATTTTTCGCTATTTTAAGGGTGTGAGAGTGGGTCAAAAAGGTGGATGAAGGTTGGAATAAGGTGTTAGGGCACCTATGGTCTACCATGAATCACCAGAGAGATAAAGATGATTGGATTTTCTCAAGGAGAGAGGAAGAATTTCTAGGGAAAATGTAGGAAACTAAGGCAGAATTGAGGTGAGCTTTGGGAGATCAATAGGGCATGGATCAGATGGAGAGTGTGATTGCTGATAAGCTAGCCTACTGCTGGAAGAGATATGCTACAAAGGAACTGACAATCAACCAAGGAAATCAAGCAACAAATGAAATGAATGCATTTAGGAAAAATGGAGTTTTGCATAAAAATGATCTATGAAGGGAAATGCTGAGAAATGCTACAGGAAAGGTAAGCATAAAAGGAGACTATTTCAAATCAGAAAGTGAGCATGATCAAGAAGATCTAAAGCAATGCAAAGCTGGACTATTAACCTATGAAAAAGCTGCAAACACTAGAAGTCCTATGAAGGAGGAAAATCTGTGTTTTTGGGGCAACAAAAGGGTTTTTGCCTCAAATCATGATCCCAAAGGGAGGAAGAGAGGCCAAAGCACCATTGCTAGCCATTTGAATCTTTTTTGACCACTGTTTAACCTGCTACAGAAAGCACAAATGGAAGCAAACTACTAGATCATCAAAAGCAACCTATTCTTAACCATAAAAGAAATACATCTAACAACAAACTATTCTAAAAACTGAAACAAAGCATACAAATACAAGTAAAGAGGAGCTTGGATATTTGGATTGGGCCCTAACCCAAGAGTTTCAGCCCTCTGAGGTGACTCAGTGTTAGCTCAAAAAGGATTCCATCTTTATTTCCAAAATAATAACAAGATTACATGGAACTGTCAAAATAATAAGCTCGAAGTTGAGCATAGTTTACATAAACAAAAGTACAACAAAAATCCGACAAAAATCTGACCCTAGTAAGGCCCTAGGCCTCTCTACTTATACAAATGAAGCTACCAATAGCTTCCTTAAAATTAGGGAGGCTTGGCTCCCAAAACTCGAGATAGTCATCAGTTATCCTCCACTTGCTTGGCTTCCTACTAATGCATGATTTGGCTGCTTGTACTTCAATCTGAATGAAGGGGAATTCGAAGTGAGGAGTAATAAATGAGGGGGAATCCCTCCTATAAGTTCTCTCCTTTGTCCACTTCGAGTTATTGCTACCATTTGTCCACTGGATCCTTGACTTTGACCACAAAATTCATCAATAATTTGCATTAAACACATATTAGACCACATGGAATCATAACTAACTCAACTCACTCTATAAGCATAAATATAATTAGAAAATCATACAATAAGCTAAGAGAATGGTTAATTTGACTAGGTTAGGAGGTAAAATGATCCCATATAATTACCCATTTATGAGGCTCATCATCACCCCCCTACTGAAAGTGTTGCTCATCCTCTGAGTAACTTAGTCCATCTCCTCATCTTTTATGGCCCTCGTGGCCTCCCTAGCATCCCATGCTTTTGATGTGGTCTTCTCATCCTTGTCATAGAATCCTACTTTCCTCTCTATTTCTTCCCACTGCTCCTGCTCTTCTTCTTCTCTTTTGCCTTCCAGCATGCCTAACAACAGTGGGGGACTCAATTTGAGGCCAATCCAATTGACCTTCAGCCTCTGCATGGAGTGCTTGTACATTGGCACTCTTCTTAATGCCTCCTTCATCCTCATGGAGGAATGATATTCCCTGATCTGCAGACTGTGTGGTAAGGTGTTCCATCTCCTCATGCATGCATGCACATAGTCATCCTCAAGTAGCCTTTGCATATCCTCAAAGTGTGCAATGGCTTGTGCCTGATTGGTGAGATATCTAGGGGCAATATGAGGGTCGTTAGCAAGCAGGTTGTGTGCTGATGAGTGCCATAAGATCTTGTTGGTGTTCTACAGTGCAATGCCTTCATGGATAAGCTGGCCATGCATGCTAGTTGAGTCTCTTTCTCTTCCAGCTACCTCCTTAGCAATTCATTTTTAGTTTCAAGGTGGTTTCTTGTAATGGCTTCCTTGTCTCTGAGAGAACTCAACTCTCTGCCCATTTCCTTGAGTTTGTTTTCCATATGGCCAACATCCTCAATGATAGTGGCATGAGTTCTTGTGTGAGGGACCAGAGAGAGAGAAAACTCTTGGGCAATTTCCTCATCAAACCCTTGAAATTTCTCAAAGAAATTCATCCAATTTGCCCTTGTGAATATGTCCACCACTTGAGGATGTGCATGGAGCCTAGTGGAGTTAGTGGGCTACTTTCTCATAAACCCTCCTATCATACTGTCTATACTCTTTTGGAAAAACCAAATATGGAGACGGAGACAAAGAATTTTGAGAAAAGCAGAGAAACAGAGGAGACTGTGTGTGTGTGTTTTTTATTTTTTGTATTTTCTCCTCTCCTAAAGAATTTATTTCCTCCTCAATTTGAACCCACTTCTTTCATATATTGATTGATATTCAATAGGGGTCATGCAAGAACCCTACCTCTTTAGACCGAAAATCATGCAAAAAATCGAGTTTTCTCTGTTCAAATGACTCGTTGCCCCTCTTGTAGAAGCCTGCTATCCCTCCTGTAGATTTCATGTAGGTGCTCCAGTAGAACTTGTAGGTGCTCCTGTAGAAAACACCGAGAGCAAGAATATGGGAGAGATTGATTGAGGACAATGGTTACTAGGCTGTGGGGGAACAAGGAGACTAGTGCAGCTAGGTTATGAGGAGAGAATGAAGGAAAAGGTGGTGAGAATGCCCGGGCAGGAGTACTTATTACCCTTGATGGATATTTTCGGTGATGAGTGCTGAGTTGGCAAGGTATACGTTGGCCTTATTTTGACCATTGGTCCCCACCTGCTTGGTCATCATGGCCTCTCCTCGTAATGATCTCATTATTGCATCGGAGTTCACACCTCCTTCACTACTTGTCCTTGGCATCTTGTTTTGGAGTTGACTGTTCGCACGTGTGGGTGACATCTCGGATGAGTGGAGTCAACTAGATGAAGGTGGCCAAGTTAACTGGCCAACTTTCCCTCGTTCAACCTCAACCATCTCGTTCCTTTTGCATGAATTCTAATTACACAAATGCAAACAGAGGAGCGATTTAGTTACTTACTTGTGATCCGAATGTATTTGCTGTGAGGTGTTGTGGCTCTCTCTGCTGCATGCCTTTATTTTCCTTCATGCATGTTGTCTCTACTTGCTGATGTTTTGTTGTGTGTTGTTGCAGGTTCTTCTTTTGCTGGAGCTGAGCTGCATGTGTTGTCCCTTGCTGCTGGTGTTGGACTTCTATGGGATCAGCTGCTACAGGAATTCCTACAGGAGCTCTTATTTTGTCCATATCTCCCAAATGGTAGACTGGATAGACCTGAAACTTTCTGAGCATGTTTCCATCATCATTATGCACCTCCCCATAGAAACATTTTGGTCAATGGATGCATGTATCTCGAGAAAAACTAAAAATGGCTGAAGGTGATAGAGGCCGATTTCTTAGAAACCGTGCACTGGAATTTGCTGAAATTTCTTAGGCATGTTACCATCATCCATATACATCTCCCCATGAAACAATTTTTTAAATGGATGCACGGATATTGAGAAAATGCAAAAATGGCTGAAGGTGATGGAGGCCAATTTCTTGGTATCCGTGCACTGGAATTTGCTGAAATTGCTTGAGCATGTTACCATCATCCATATGCATCTCCCCATGAAACAATTTTTTAAATGGATGCATGGTTTTCAAGTTAGGGAAAAAACAATTGCTGCTCTATGTATTTTTTGTATCCTATAGTAAAACATAACATCCTGTAGTTTTTTTTAGGACAACAAGGAAAATGAGTGATAGAAGCTCGAGAATGATGGGTGGATGGTGAGAATAGATGACGGTGATGGATTGGCATGGCCTTGGCCTTGTTGGAGCATTTGAGTGAAGTAGGAGAAAGTCAAAATTTGACTTATTTTGACTAGGCTTGACCAATTTTCCTTTTGGTACCAACTTGTTCTTGTTGCTTGCAAATGTTGGAGAGTACATGCATGCATGGAGCAAGTATTTTTATTTTTTCTGTTTTTTCTAGGCCTACTAGCCGCCTCAATGAGGTTTTCAACTAGTAGGTCTGCCTAGGCGCCTCAAAGGAGGTTTTCACCTAGGATCTTTTTCCTCTCTTTTTTTCTTCTTTCCAACCCATTGGCTGCCTCATGGAGGTTTTCAATTAATGAGCCAATCTGAGGCGCCTCCAAGGAGGTTTTCACCTTATTTTTTATTTTTTCCTCTTATTTTTCATTTTTTTTTCTTCTACCCTACCCTACTTGAAAAGTAAAATCACTTTCAAGTATAAGAATACTTCCAATGAAGCCATGTGCACATCAAGATGATAGAAAAAATGATGTGGAGGCTTGAAATGTATGCTTTGACATGTGCCTGTATTTCAGAGACCAAATGATTTGACTTTGAAAGGCTCAAGCATAGTTGAGGAAGAGAGTGATGCTACAACTTAGTGACTGTCTGGAACCATGTTTCAATATAGTTGTGATGTCCTTGGTCCTTTTGCTGATTTGGATCATTCTTCATGTCTTCTTCTACCATGACCTTCACATCTTCCTCTTTTCGCTGATTTTTCTCTTGAATACATGAAGGATTTGATGGTAACCATGAGGGAGCTCTCTCAATCTCTGATTTTGATGTATTCTTTTCATCAAGTGCAGCCCATGGTTCTTTGATCTTCTCTTTTGAATCTTCTTCTTTTAGATGTGGTCCTTCAATGATATCAATATAATATCTCTTTTGAAATACTCTTCCTGAGCTATGGTGAATACCATTGAGCTCAAGCGGAGTTGTTTGGAAGTGTTGTACCTCAACATTGTGAATGGGTTGAGCTACTTCAATGTGTGGGTTTGGAAATGGTGCTATACATAGTTGAGTGAGAGTATATATTTGAGATGGATGTGGATGGGGTTATGGTTGGGCAGGTGGTGGAGGCAGAAGAGCGGGAAGAGAGTTGTATTGGGGTCTCCACCCCTAATGAGATACATTCCATTGAGGTTGTGGCTGAGCATAGGATTGAAATGAATGGGTGGCTGGTTGGGCATGATATTGAGATGTGAAAGGCTAAAGAGGAGACGTGGACCAGGAAGGATGAGCAAGGGGCCCCCAAGAAGGTATGGAGGTGACTTGGTTGGGGTTGTAGTATGCATGAGATTTCCCTTGCATCCCTTGCTGGTATGGTCTAGGTCCATGCGACCTCCTTTGGTTTATGTAATAGATTTGTTCAGTGACTCCTCCAGCCCCTTCTTTGCAGACTCAACAAACCCCTATAGAGTTCAATGGGCATTCATTCCTAGGATGCCAACTGGTGCATCTAGGGAAAAAAATGGCCAAAGCCCTCTCTGCTTCCTCTTGTTTTATTTTGATATGTAAGGTATCCATTTGCATGGCAAGAATCTGCAACATCTCATTCTTGAAGTCTTCTAGCATGTTTCCAATTTCATCTTTAAAGGATGAATTGGAAGAAGAGGTACTGCCCCCAACATTTTTGTTTTCAGCCATTGGCTCCAGAGGAATGTTTTCTTCTTCTTCTTCCCTTATAGGTTCTTCAAATATGTCTTGCTGTTCACCTAAGGGTTCTTCTTGATCACAACCACTGAAGAAGAGAGAAACTTAGCTGTGTGAAGCAGTGGGAGCTGTTGGGAAAAATCTTTCCTGAGTTATCTCTATTCCTACGCGACATGAAATGAAATCTTTTTGGTTGGTCTTTGTTTTTTCCCCACAGTGATAGTACCTGCAAAACTGAAATTGATTGAACAAACCAAATTGAAACTAACTGAAATGAACTTGCTGAAATGGAAATTTGCAGAATTGAAAAGGAAAGCAAGGAAATGCATAACTGAAGGAAAAGAAAGGACTAGTCTACTTTTGCTGAAATAAAATATTAGCAAAATGTTGCAATAGAAAAATAGAAGAAAGAAATAATCACATAATACTCTGACGCTTCCCTGGCAACAACGCCAAAAAGTATTGTGAGCACCAATATTGTAGCAATAATGCTGCAACCCTTGGGTTGCCTATACTCTTATCAACCCAGTAGTTCGTAACAAACTTGGAAGTGTCGGTGCTGTATGCACAAGTACTAGTTCTCACTGTAGGTTGTCACTTGGTCAGCTGATGCAAGATCACTAGGAGTTCAAGCCAACTTCTATGGATTCCAGAAGAGGCTCTATATGTGATGAAAAGAAAGAAAGATTACACTACAGATGCTATTCTAATTGCAGAAAGGAGAAATACTGAAATGTAAAGCAAACTTAGTAAACCCTAATTAACCAACTAATTCTACTTTTGCAGAAAACACTATGAAAACCATGAAAGGAATGCCATTACCTACTCAAAGAAGTAAACAACATCTAACTATGCTACTTTTGGAATTAAATAGGCAAAAAATATATTTTTGGATTTTCATGTATTTTTATGTGAATTTGTCATGCATGTAATTTATTGTGTGTGAGTGTGGCAGCGAATAGGTGGCATTGAAGGGCAGTTTTGAGACTTGAGAGGATGTAGGATAGTGTGGATGGGTCCTAGGAGGTCTCAAGTGGCCTTCTGGAGGCTTTTCCCACACTCGGCCTTCAAAATAAAGCCTACAGGAAAATCTACAGGAGGACACAGGAAATCTATAGGAGGAAAACAAGGCAACTATAGGAGGTCGAGAGTAGTTTTCGCTGTTTTGAGGGTGTGAGAGTGGGTGAAAAATGTGGATGAAGGTTGGAATGAGGTATTAGGGTGCCTATGGTCTACCATGAATCACCAAGAGAGAGAAATATGATTGGATTTGCTTCAGGAGAGAAGAAGAAGTTATAGGAAAAATGCAAGAAACTAAGGTACAATTGAGATGAGGTTTGGAAGATCAATAGGGCATGGATCAGAAGGAGAGTTGATTGCTGATAAGCTGGCCTAATTCTGGAAGAGATCTGCTGTAAAGGAACTGACATTCAACCAAGGAAATCAAGCAACAAGTGAAATGAATGCATTTAGGAAAAACAGAGTTTTGCATAAAAATGAACTACACTGAGGTCTATGAAGGGAAATTTCGAGAAATGTTGCAGGAAAGGAAAGCATGAAAGGACACTATTGCATATCAAAAAGTGAGCTTGATGAAGAAGATCTAAAGCAAAGCAAAGCTGGAATATTAACCTATGAAAACGCTGCAAACACTAGAAGTCCTATGAAGGAGGAAAATCTGTGTTTTTGGGGCAGCAAGAGGGTCTTTGCCTCAAATCATGATCCCAAAGGGAGGAAGAGAGGCCAAGGCACTGTTGCTAGCCTTTTGAATCTTTGTTGATCATTGTTTAATCTACTACAGAAAGCACAAATGGAAGCAAACTACTAGATCATCAAAAGCAACCTATTCTTAACCATAAAAGAAATACATCTAACAATAAACTAATCTACAAACTGAAAAAAAGCATAAAAATACAAGTAAAGAGGAGCTTGGCTACTTGGATTGGGCCCTAACCCAAGAGCTTCAGTCCTCTAAGGTGACTCAGTGCTAGCTCAAAAAGGATTTCATATTTATTTCCAAAACAATAACAAGATTACATGGAACTGTCAAATAAATAAGCTCGAAGTTGAGCATTATTTACATAAGCAAAAGTACAACAAAAATCCAACAAAAATCCGACAAAAATATGACCCTAGTGAGGCCCTAGGCCTCACTACTTATACAAATGAAGCTACCAACATCTTCCTTAAAATCAGAGAGGCTTAAATCCCAAAACTTGAGATAGTCATAAGTTATCCTCCACTTGCTCAGATGCCTGCTAATGCATGACTTGGCTTCTTGTACTTTGAGCTGAATGAAGGGGAATTCGAAGTGAGGAGTAATAAATGAGGGGGAATCCCTCCTATAAGTTCTGTCCTTTGTCCACTTTGATTTATTGCTGCCATTTGTCTACTGGATCCTTGACTTTGACCACAAAATTCATCGATAATCTGCATTAGACACATATTAGACCACATGGTATCATAACTAACTCAACTCACTCTATAAGAATAAATATAATTAGAAAATCATATAATAAGCTAAGAGAATGGTTGATTTAACTAGGTTAGGAGGTAAAATGAGCCCATATAATTACCCATTTATGAGTCTCATCAGCAGTCAGTTGCATGAGTAAGAAACAATCTATAGTGGCATTATCAACTACAGAGGCAGAATACATTGTAGCCACTCATGCAAGCAAGGAAGCAGTTTGGTTGCAGAGATTGTGTTCAAGTATGGGGTTAGTATAGGGAGCTATAAGGATAGACTGTGATAGCCAAAGTGAAATTTTCTTGGCAAAGAACCCTGCATATCATTCAAAGACAAAGCACATTGATGTTCAATATCACTTTGTGAGAGATATGATAGAAAACCAAAAGGTGTTGTTGGTAAAGGTGGACATTTTGAAGAATACTGTAGATGCATTGAGAAAATTTGTGAGCTCTAAGAAGTTCTCTTGGTGTAGAGAAACAATGGGCGTTGTAGGGTTGGATAAATGATTAAGCTCTCTTGTGGTCCCCTTTGGAAAGAAAACAACAAGTGGGAGAATGTTGGGTTGCATTATATTCTTTCCATGACTAGCCCACTTAGTTAACCGGGGGGTTAAAGGGGGGGCAAAGCCCCCCCTTAGTTGCACCGATTGCGTAGCAAGGGCATCACAAGGGGTTTGAGGGGTGCGGGGAATCCCCCTCTATGGGATCCGTGGTAGCGCCCCAAAAAACTTTGTTTTTTGGACCCTATATTAGATTGGGCAGACCTACCTATGGTTTTGTGCATGATTTTCACACATGGTTTTGGACGCGATGGTTTTCGGTCCATGGTTTTGGATGTTGGGTTGTGTTATATTCTTTCCACAACTAGCCCACGTAGTTAACCGGAGGGTTAGAGGGGGGGCAGAGCCCCCCCTTTGTTGCGCCGATTGTGTAGCAAGGGGTTGGGGGGTCATAGGGGGTTTGAGGTGTACCCGTAACCCCACTTTGTGGGGTCCAAGGCAGCGCCCTAGAAAATTTTGGTTTTGGACCCTATGTTAGGTTGGGCGGACCCACCTATGGTTTTGTGCATGATTTTCGCACATGTTTTTTGGACGCGATGGTTTTCAGTCCATGGTTTTGGATGCGATGGTTTTCAGTCCATGGTTTTGGATGCGATGGTTTTCAGTCCATGGTCTTGAATGCTTCAGTATGTATAAATATGTATTGTAACATTGAAAGGACATAATGAAAAATCAAGCTGGTAGTCCCGATTTTGGGATCCAGGTGAAAATCTCTGAGTATATGTGTTTTATGTGTTATGCTCTTGCATTGTTTATTTTCTATGTTTTAGAATTTGTATGTAGGTAATTTTTGTATGGGGTTAAAACCTACATTTGGTATCAGAGCAGTTTTGGCTTTAAGGGGATGCCTTTGTTACTGAGGGGTTTCGCTCGGACCTGTGGCAGACCCTGTTCAGTGGGAGATTTGTGAGATCGATTCTGGTGGTGAAAGAACATGGCAAGCAGTGGAAAGATAGAGATCGAGAAATTTAATGGTCAAAGTTTTGAGTTGTGGAAACTCAAGATGGAGGATCTGTTGGTGGATAAAGATTAGTGGATCGTGGTAGATCCTAGTACTAAACCAACGAGAGTGTCTGATGAAGAATGGAAGAATTTGGATTGGAAGGCAAAGAGCACAATACAATTGTGTGTCTCAGATTCAATATCGCTGAATGTATCAGGGGAAGCTATGGTGAAGGCTTTGTGGGAGAAGTTAGGGACTTTGTACCAATCTAAGTCTTTGGTGAATAAACTGTTCCTGCAGAAAAAGCTGTATAACTTGAGGATGAAAGATGGAGACTCGATGACAAAGCATTTGAACGCATTTAATACTATGGTAAGTCAGTTAACATCTGTTGATATTAAAATTTCAGATGAAGATAAGTGCATCAGTTTGTTGTGTTCTCTACCAGATTTGTGGGATAGTCTGGTTATTACAATAGGTAGCAATGCAACTGCTTTGCAGTTTGATGAAATAGTCTCATCCTTGCTAACAGAGGATATGAGAGAGAAAAATATGGAGAGCTAGAATGGTGATGCCTTGTTTGTACGAGGATAGTCCCAGAACATAAACAAAAATAAGTCATTGAGTGGGAGATCTAAATCTAGAGGGAGATCTGAATTTCCAGGAAAACCTGTAAAGGTGGTGTGCTGGAAATGTGGAAAAGAAGGGCACTACAAAAGGGACTGTAAATCTAAAGCTTCAGACAAAGGAAAGGGATCTGATGATGCTCCTTCTGTAGAGGTGAAAACCACCTCAGATGAAGGTGGGGATGTGTACTTGGCTTCTTCAAGTACACATGTAGATCATGAAGCATGGTTGATTGACTCAGGTGCATCCTTTCACTTCACTCCCCATATAGAGTGGTTCTATGAGTATGAGAAATACGATGGTGGTGATGTCTTCTTAGGAGATGATAGGAAGGCTAGAATCATTGGTCGCGGAAAACTAAATTTGAATTTGCAAGGTGGAAAGGTTAGAACACTTCAAGGTGTTCTGTATATTCCTGCATTGGCCAGAAATCTGATTTCTGTAAGCAAGCTGGATGATGCAGGTGTAAAAACAGTGTTCGAGAAGGATAATTGCAAAATGGTTCGGGGAGCACTGGTACTAATGCGGGGAGTTCGGATAGGAACTCTGTACAAGTTGCAAGGGAGCACTATTATTGATAGGTGCAACAGTTCTGTGGTTCGTGAAAGTGGAACAAAAAATATAGTGGTCTCTGGAGAGAAGACTATGTTGTGGCATCAAAGGCTTGGATATATTAGGGAGAAGGGCCTTCGAATACGTCATGGTAAAGGTATGGTAGAAGGTATGAGTAATAGCTCTCTGGATTTTGATTTCTGTGAAAATTGTGTATATGGGAAGCAGAATCGGGTGAGTTTCCCCTCTTGTAGTAAGAGGGCAAAACAAATATTAGAACTTGTGTACAGTGATGTGTTTGGACCTGTGAAGGTTCCATCACTGGGTAAGTCTGTGTACTATGTATAATTTATAGATGACTTCTCAAATAATACATGGATATATTTCCTTATGAAGAAATCTGAAGCCTTTGACAGGTTTAAAGAATTTAAGGCTCTTGTGGAAAATCAGACAGAGAAGAAGAGAAAGGTGCTGAGGACAGATAATGGTGGAGAGTTTTGCAGCAATGAATTTGAAGAATTCTGTAAGAAGTGTGGTATATCACGACAAAAGACTACTCCATATACACCTCAGCAAAATGGAGTGGTAGAAAGAATGAATAAGACATTGATGGAAAGGGCAAGAAGCATTCTCAGTGGTGCCAGGTTAGGACAGGAATTTTGGGCAGAGGCAGTGGATACTGCACGTTACCTGGTCAACAGGTCACCTTCATCACTGTTGGAGGATAAGACTCCACAAGAGGTATGGACTGGTAAGAAACCCTCTCTTTCACATCTGAGGGTGTTTGAATGTGATGCATATGTACATGTTCCAA
>APFE031296659.1:0-16256 GCA_000404065.3 Pinus taeda | reverse complement strand
ACCATTTTAGAACTATGTTTGCGGTTATTGATGAAAAAGAATGATGAAAGAACCTTGGCACTTAAGTGATGAATAAATTTGTATGGATGAAAAAAGAAAGCAGATTAAAAAAAAGAGAATTAGATATTTTATTTTTGCTAAGTTACAACATCCATTTTTACACTAGAAAAGACTTTAGATTTATATGAAAACTAAATAATTATTACATTAATAAAAAAAACTATTGCCTAAAAAAAATAAAAAAATTATTGCCTAAAATCTAATGACAAAAAACTACCCATCAAATTCCCCGTACCGCAAGTGTGCAAGGGAACACGTTTGCCATCAAATTCCAGTCGCAAATGAAATTCCACCACGCTAAAAGCCCTCCGAAGCAGTACGACGCAAGGTCTGCAACGTCTTGCGTGCTCTTTACGCCTTTGAATATATAAAGAAAAATACAAAACATTGTACGTTTCATTTCGCCATCATTGAATTTCTTTATATTTTAGAATTGTAGTTTCCTTCCATCCATCATGGTTGAGAATACAACAAAATTCATTTGTACCTTTCCTTTCCTGTTCATCAATGGCTGGGTGGCGGGCCCAATCATTTTACATATTATTTTTGATTGAAGGGCTAAAGGGATAAGAATAATTTGATTTGTAAATTTAAAATAAAAAAAATAGAAAATTAAACGATTAAATCTATAATTATTATAAATAATAATAAGATATTTTAAATGATAGAAAATAATCTTTTTATATTTAATTGGATGGGAAGGTCTATTTTTTTATTTTGTCATGTCAATGAATCATAATTTGTTGGTTTCAAAAAGGTTTACTAAAATTTTTATGTGATTTTCACTTAAAGATCTCTCAACATTCATAATATAGATCACAGAAGCGTGAATTCAGATAAGATAATTATTTTTTATTATTGAATTAATTAAAAATTTGAAACCATTATTTCTATAATGTTGTAAAAAGAATTCAAAATAAATGAAATATGATGTGCATTTTATGTTTTTATTTTGGAATAGGGTTTTTACATTTTAATTTAATTATCAATGATAATTAATTGGATGGTAGAGATTTAAACTCCATAGGATATTTTAGAATATTTTTAATAGTATATACAAATGAAAGGTTAAAATTTATCCCCAAAATAATTATGTCATTTTTGGTAGTTTAATTAGATTGATTAATTTTAAAAATGACATATGAAGTGAGTTCTAAAATATTCTTAGTAGTATACACAAATCAAAGTTTGAGATTTATTCCAAAATAGTTATGTACAAATTTTCCCCATTTAATTAAAATAATTAATCAAAACAAAAATTTCATTGTGAATTATAATTTTATGGGCACGTGATATTGGCACAAAGTCTATTTAGAGATACATATTAAGAGTCTTCATAATAAAATGGAGATGAAGTTTCAGAATATTTTATGAATAGCCCTAATAAAATGAGAGTGAATTTCCACATAAAATAAATATTTTCATAAATATTTTTAATTTGTGCTTATCAATATTTACCAATAACTATACTATTTTTAATAGATTTTTAACTAACCAAAACTATACTTAAAAATAGTCATCAAATTCAATAATGATGATGATGATGGTGGTTAACATCCATTGAGACCAAACTTTGGTCTATCGGACCTAAAGAAACAAATTATTTAATTTGATTTAAGATTTTATTCCTATGCTCAAAAAGCTTGGAAAGAAGCCTCCTGAGCTCATTGTAATTTTGACAACTTAAAAGGCTAGGAAGGTTAGTATTGCAACAAAGATTTTGAAACTGAGATCTAATGTGGTTGTACGCGGGGCACTCTAAGAGGAAGTGATTTTCATCCTCGATGTTCGTATTCTCACAGAGATGGCAAAACCTTTCCATCCATGGTGTTTTAGGAAGTGCCCAACGACCCATTTCACTATGGAGCTCATGAGAGTTCCTTCTAATATTGGCTATATTGATTTTCTTCTTTGAGCTAGTTAAAACAAAGAGATATTTTTGATCTTCTAGGGTGGGGTTGATGACCTCCTTATAATATCTTAATTTTCTTTTAGCTGCTAAATCTTTCTCACACCACATTTTTTCTTTGAACTTAGAAGTAACAATATTTTTAATGTTATTAATGTTTTGCAATGCAACATTCTCGTCGATCTCCCAATGGTTTAACCAGACCCCAGTGTCTTTATACCAACCTCATTTGAGCCTTAGGTGGTTTTGGCTGGAATTTAAAGCTAGCTTAGGAAGTCTATGGTCTCCTATGTTATTGAGTTTGTGCTTGTACAACAGAAGCCTATTCATAGCTAGGTTCTCGATAGGGGAAAGACCCATTTCTATAAGGAGAATAGGATAGCGTGTGTTGCTTTTAATTTTGAGGTTGTACGTTATAAAACACTTCTGGATTTACTCAATCTTTCTCCAGGATTCTCTAGAGATGCTACAACCCCAAACCTCACATCCATATAAGATAACCAGGGTGACTAAAGTTTCAAAGAGGAAATTCTTTCTATCCCAGATTTTCTTCTTTTTTCTATATAATACTACCTAAGCACCCATGGGGGATTTGAACCAGTGACCTATCGCAAGGAGTGCCTTAATAGTACACCCATTCACCGTCAATCCAAAGCCCCATGGGCCTTTCTATCTCAGATTACGAGGTTTGCCATTTTACAATTATTTTCAAGACCAAAATAAACTTTCCATCCCCCGTTAATCCTTTTCTCAATGCTATAGTTCCAGTTGAGCTCGTGATGAATATCAATTCTTAGGTACTTGTAGGAAGACACTTCCTCCAAGTTACTATTGTCATACATAAAATTTGCGTAAGTGTCCTTCTTGGATTTAATAATCACAACTTTTGTTTTGTCAGTGTTAACAATCATACCCATGGTAGAGCAGAAATCCTTAAGAAGTATAAGTTTCTTATCAAGATTAGATGGGCACCTTGCGAGAAGAACAATATCGTCAGTGTAGAGAAGAAGGATGATGACTATCCCAGCTAAGATCGTGCCAGCACATCCTGCTTCCTCTAAACAACCTTCTGGCTTGTCGATGTAAATGCCAAATAGGGTAAGGGAGAGGGGGAAACCTTGTTTAACTCCGATATTACACTTAATATCTTTCGACCACCCCTCATTTCTCTTTAACTTGGCAATTACATTCTCGTATAACCTTATAGCAGCAACTCTCAACTCAAAAAGAACCTTTAGCTCTTCTAATCTGTTCCAAAAGTTGTTTCTAGGAACCATATCGAAAGCCTTTCTAAAGTCCACAAAGCAACAAAAGGGATTGGATTTATCATTGTGGCATTCCTCCACAATGATCCTAAGCATAACGAGATGGTCTGTTGTCAAATTCAGTATATTTTGATTAATCGATTGACAAAACTATGCGCGGGGTGTCTGAGACAACTGAGTATGTCTGAGGGGATGGATAATTTGAATGCGAATGGTCAAATTATGTCTAGAATTTCACATCCAAATCACCAAATCCCATTTGCCGACAAATGAAAATTTGATAGGATATTGAGGATATTGTGCCTTTCACTCTTTGTTATTAGTCCCTGCCGTCTAATGGAATGGGACTATAGTAATCGATATGGTGCTGTAGCATTAGTTCATGTCACAATTAACTAGTTCAGGTCACAATTAACCAAAGTTTCAATTTCATATTTTATAAAATATTGTGGTTCAGCCTATCAGAAAGTTGTACCGATTTTCCCAGCCAATAAGATTTTTAGTCATCTTATTTGAGCTTTTTCCAAGGCAGTGCTCTATATTCTTCATAGAATTTCTTTATATCAAAGGAGTCTTTCGTATTTTTCTATTGGAAAGTAATGTTGACATTAGTCTCTTAAAAGTAAATATTTGGTTTGGGTTTGAGAATGTTTGGTTTGGAAATTTATATATTGACTTGCCACTTGAGCTACACGACTATCTGTGGCTATATGCATGCATGAACTGACATTGATTGGCCACCCGTCAAGACAAACTACTATCTGTTGCTATCTGCATGAACTGAGTTGTTGCTATTTGCATGCACTGATCTTTGCAACTTCCAATTTCTGTGGCGTGAAAGAATCAAGAGGTTGTTATATACGTGAAAATACATTCGGACCGGATGGAGGGTTGGCTCCCCTAATCTCTAAGTCAGCAAACTAGACCCAGCTTCCATCCCTTGATTAAATAGGATCGAATAGCAGTAGAGGTGCTTTGGCTTGTGGCTTTGCCACTAATGCTACTGATGGTTTCAGATGAACTTCAACGAGCACAGATGCTACCTTTGCTTCCCCAGTGTTGGCTCCTGCCCCTACCTTCACTTCTTATAATGATAGGCGGTATGTAGCGGTCTACGGATCTAGAAGCTATTTTACAGGTATTGGAGAAAATACAACTGCTGCTCAATCTAAATTTGTCACAGGGGGTAAACGATGCATTATGTGCACTTGGTGGGAGCGTATGAGCCAGACCGATCAGAAAAAGCAAAATGATACGTATTCGGCCTGCTCATTCATTTCTTCTTAGCGTGTCATTCATTTCTTCTCAGCATGTCGGTACCTTCAAGCCCTTGTAATAAGTATCACTCTTCTCAACATGTCGGTACCTTCAAGCCCTTGTAACAGGTATGGTGATGCTATCCTGCTCAATCTGTTCAAGTGTTTTGTCAGGAATGGATGGCAATAATGAATTCCAAGAGAGACGTTAGCTTAGACACTTGTAAGTCACCACCTCATTCCTGGGAAAGTGGTATCATCAGGAAACTAGTTGGCAATAATGAATTCCAAGAGAGACGTTGCCTCGAACACTTGTAAGTCACCACCTCATTCCTGGGCATGTGGTATAATTAAGAAACTGGTGGGCAAATAGATGTAACTATGCTATGACTTATGTCACAAAGTGTACACCAAGGTCTTCAAAATGAAAACGGTAACTCTCACATTCGTAAATGCTTTTAACATGATGATTATGTAAATATATTTCATGAAACTATTAATGGTGTATTACATGAAAACTTTGGCACTGGTTTTGATTTGAAACAGATTTGATGTTGCAGTTGTTTAAATTTTCATTTGAACCTGGGCTCTAAACAATAGATAAATCATGCGATAAATTCTCTTAATGCACTGGATGAATAACTATTTTTGCATTGTTATGAGTATGCGTGCAAATTTATGTTCTCGAGCCTTTACAAATTCCATTATTTCAACCCTTTGTCTGAACCTTTCAGACTTCTGTTTAAACCCTCAACCTTGCCGAGCTTTGCGAATTTAATGGCGAGTTTTATCGTCTTCTTTTGCACTGGATAATTTATTCAGAATTTCATTTTGCCAATATCTAACATAAACACAAATCAGGGGACTTGGAATTTACTAAGTACAGGAGGTGGCCTGAAATCGATTAGAATTATATATAAAATAATTGTATTTAGGACAAAGGCTTTAAGATCTTATCTTCGTCCCCATAGAATTCCCTGACCAGTAATTTGGAATCCTGAACGAGGGCTTCACTCTTTCTCCCTATGACATCAAATAGTTTATGCCTCGCAACCAGCTTCACCTTTGATACATATTTAAGTTCATCAGTAGCACGAAGTCTTCTGGCAGGCTGTACGTGTTGAAACCAAAAGTCGCTTAATGCGGGCATTATAGCTCCCAATAGTGCGCATCCCTATGCACCTTAAATAGGTTGCTGCCCTTAGGGGTCCAGATGTAGAAATTAATCCAACTTCTAAGCCTGCTAATACAACCTGTTGCTTGCCAAAAAAGGTAGGTCATGCTCTGGTGCTCCTATCTTCGCTACGTATCACTCACTCCTATTTGAGTGTACTAGTGCTCAACCGGGTACTTAAGACCATGCACGGATTCTCTCTTCTACCTGAAATAAATGAGACTGGTGGGCGTCCTCCGGAGGAGAAGCATTCCTGGAACTAAAGCAGGTAGTCTCTATGGGTTGTAATTAAAACGGAAAGTCTCGCTGTAACTAAAGCAGGAAGTCTCGATCGGGTTCTGGTGTTATTCCTTGGGTCAAATTGGGCCAAAAAGAATACTGGTGTTGTTCCTTGGGTCAAATTGGGTCAAAAAGAATAAAAGTAAGAGCTAGTAAGTATACTTTAAAAACCAGGTTACACTTCTGTTAAATGTCAATGTCAAACATAAAATGGCAAAAGCAACATTCCCTTTGATCATTCCCTTATGCCATTGGTGGCCTGGCAAACTTACAGGTAGCACGCTACACAAACATTCGTACCTTATCTCGTCATGCAAACTTAACCTCTTCTCCACTGAGTTCTGTAAATACATGGGTCTTTGTGGGCCCCTATAGATCTTTCTCATCAATTCGATGACACGCGGTAGCGTTGTCATGTTCATGAGGAGATTGCTGACTATTGAATAGCACACCAGCTAGTCATATTGAGGTCTATGTGAGCTGGTATGAGACTGAACAACTTTTACTCATCTTTCCAGACTATGAATATGTTGGTTATGCAGTATACCGTTGGCTGTGAGTATCTAGTGTGCACAAGGTCAATTAGCAGAGACTTGCTGCCTCACAGCCCTTCTTGTTTAAATTTATAAAATGTTGCCTTTATTGAAGATTTGATCCACTATTTAACATATCCGGTGCACAGGTTCAGATTTGGCCACCCTTTCTCGCTTTTTTGTGAGCTAATAAACCAAGGTTATGAGGTTACCTGCTAATGTTCTTTTAACTTTGCTAAGATATCGATCATATTGATTGAAAGAGATCCTGTGAGTTCATGGTTAAGAAGAGATATCTGTTGACTCATAATTGCTGGAATGAAAAAATAGAACTTTCGTAGAAGGTTTATATAAAAATCCAAATAAAATGGGCTCCAATTTTAGTGAAATCGATTGTCACATGCAGACATGAACAATAGTGGGAGAGAATAGTGGAAGAGATTGTACAGGAGAAAAGATTTCATTTCATGTTTTTATATTATTTTGGGAGAAAAGATTTCATTTCATATTTTTACATAGTCTTAATTACTAATCACTATAAATTTATTTTAATTAATTTTAATTACTGATTTGTTATGGGTAATTATTAGTTTATATGGATCTTTACTGGTTATAAAATAATTCAAAATTTAAATTGGTTCTTTTAATAAATAAATGGATTCAATATTTGGAAAAAAAAAAATATTCTCATTTTTATTCTGTACACTACCTACCATAAACTTAAATTTACTAGAGAATATACTTAGAAATGAGTCAAAATTTTAATCAATAAAATATTTTATTATAGGGAACATTAAAGGATTGATATTGAAATATATTACTTAAGATGGATATTAAGATAGTTTATTTAAGTACTATATTAAAATATTCTTGTTTATATAGATTAGAAAGTCAAAAGATAATTTTTTAATTACTCGATATAAAATTATATTATTTAACGTAACATAAAAATATTTTAATTATGGTTGGGAATGAGCCACAGATTTGATCATAACTTCTAGTTTTAATATCTAAGTCAACATAGTGAGAATCATGTTTTATAATGCTTTTAATTAAAACTAATCAAATATGTATATTCATTTTTGTTTGAAAATGGTTGACATTGTTTTTTATATGAAAAATATTTTGTTTTTTATTTTTTTTAAATGGTTAACATTGTTTTTTATATGGATAATATTTTGTTTTTTATTTTTATTTTAAAAAGTAGATGTGTCCACTGGAAGTTGAGCACGGACCAAATCGCACATTGCCCTCATACTACGTTCAAGAATGGATCTCTCTCTACACAATAAAAAAAATTATGACCATTGAGCTTAAGGGTTTAAATCTCTAATGGAAAGTTTGATCTATTTTAAGCTTGTAAATGATCACGTGTAAAATTTATAATTAATTATCAAATATATTTTTAATCCATGTGTGAGTCTTCATTTCACTTGTGCTTGCCTAGAGAGATCAAATATCTTGAGATGCAAGCATCTTTTAGAGTGAAACGAGATGTGTAAGCCTCTTTTGAGGTGGGTGCTTGGTAGATCCATAGTTATGATGGATCTAGGCTAGTTTAATTATGAATTATAATTAAGAAATGTATTATTATAATTATAATTATTAGTTTATTAGTTTATTTATAATTATTAATTTTTGGTTTTAATTTACTCCTTCATATAGGTTATATTTCACGTGAATACCATGAGTTAAAATTATTAATTTGTTGGTTTAATTTCCCTCTTTAAATAGGCTATATTGAACATGAATACCATGAGTCAATTCTATTGGGTTTTATTTTTATTTTTATTTTATTAATTTGTTGGATATTTTGAATTATATTATATATATATTATATATATATATATATATTATATATATATATATATATATATATATATATATATATATAATATATAATATATATATTAAAAAACATATAACAATATTGTCAACCATGGAGATTTATGTGACTTTTCAGTATAAATTCTTAAGGTGTAAATAACTCTTCTTACAATATCATGGGCCAATAGCTTATCAATACTACATACCCCATCAATACCACATGCCCAATATGAGGTGTTGATAGAACAATTTATTTAATTAATTAAATTTGAGATAAATTAATAAATCTTAAAAGTAGACTTATAAATGCAACTATGAATATTCTAACATATTCCATGGAGGTTCAATCTTTACCATCCATCTAATAATTATCTATAATTAAATGAGAATTATGGAAGACCTATTTTGAAATAAATATGCATATCAACTTAATTAAATTGCATTTTTAAATATAAGAGTAAATATAAATTAAAGTATAAATGTAACAATTCTCGTCGATTTTCCATGTAAATAAAACAAAAGCAAGGTCATGGGACGGGTATTGCATGTTTAATGGTGGACAAGCATTATAGTGGACATCACTAGTGGTTTATTGATGGATATGGAAATTGACAAAGAGGTTGGCAAGGACGAAGAGGCAATAAATGGCATTTAATTAAGGAATTAAAGGAAAATAGGAGAAAATGAGGGTGAAGAGAGACAAATATGCATAAGGGAAATTAGAGAGAAAATGAAAGCAAAAAAAAAAGTAAAGGAAGAGACATGAGACATTAATGATAAAAAAAAACTTCAGAGAAACATTTGACAACTTTTGATAGTTTTTGGCTCAGCTCTTGATCATTCTAGCTCTATTCTTCCATACTCTTACACACTTAGAGCATTCGCGGAGAATCCTAGCATTGAATTGGACTTGGAGAGAAGCAAGAAGAAATTAAAGGAATTTGTGGGAAGTGGAAAAAAGGGTTGGATTAACAGCTACAACAAGAGTACATTGCAAGTAATAGGTTTCATGAGTGATTTCCTTATTGAGATCTGAATGCATGGTACATGCATGTGGTTATTTGGTTATTTTGTTTTCATTGGCATGGGATTTGCTTGGATTGACAGTGGTTTCAACTTTGTCTTGCAATTTCCTGGAAATTCATGATGTAGTGGGTTCCTTGTTTTAATTAAACTTTGGATGGCCAATAGACTTGGATCCTGGTTGAGGTGGTCTCAGGAAAACTCCTAAGGGTCAAGGGTGGAGATGGTATTTTTCCTGAAACTCTTGATGAATGGGTGGGGATAGGAAAATTCCTCTGAAGCCAATGAAGGAAGTGAGAGGCATCCATGCTTGTTTTGGTATTAGTGATTTATGGACTAATTTAAGTGAAATCATTGTGGTTGAGGGTTGAGGTGGCTTGGCCTTTGAAAGCCCTAGTTGGGTCTATTATTTTTTAACTCATGTCATCCCACATTCATGTTTGGAATATGACACAAAGGTGATTAGCTAAAAGAGAGATTTGGTTCAACCCATTTTATGGTCGAGTGGTACGTGGAAGTCCTTAAATTGGTCTGTTTTACATATATGAGTGATTTTCCTATTGTGATTAATGAACACATGTATTGGTTATTGTTTTGAGCTTATGGTTGGATTTTCATGTATTCTATTATGGTTATATGTTGGTTATAGAAATGGTTGAACAATGTGCTCTTGTTATGGATCTTGTTCATGGTTTGATACGTTATTGAATGGTTAATGTATGCATGGGCTAACAAGTGTTGTTGGAGTTATCTTGAGAGGGAATTGAGCCTTTTTTTTATGATTCTATGATGAAGTTAAGAATATCATGATCAAATATGCATTCATGACTTGCAGTTACTATGCTTACTATATGTTTGATGAAATGATTATTATGTGGCTGGTATGTTTTGGGCAAGATATGGTTTTAGTATTGTTTGTATAAACTTGTTATCATCTTAGATTGAGTTTTGGAGAGTTCTGGATTGTTCTGGGCAGTGGTTTCTAGGTTCGCCCTAAAAAAGTAGCACTAATATTGCAACCACAAGCAAAGAACTGGCAGTTTTCAATTGCAACCGCACTGAGGAAGGCTCATGCATGCAGTTGATATTTTCAACCACATGCACAATTTGTCAAGCATGTGATTGGGATGTAAAATATGAAAAGAGAAAGTTATAGCTTAGGGATTCATTACCAGTGGTTGTTGTAAGGCACCTAAGTGATCTGGTGTCCCTAAGGGGTGGTAGTATGTTTCCGGTTAGTAGACCCCACTTCCATAACTGAAACTTGGAGGTCGGGTCATATCATAGTAGCACTGAACTCATGTTTACCCTGGAGAGCCTCTAAAAGTAGGTAAATGTGGAATGGGGTGGTTATAGGGTGGTATAAGAGTGGTTCTATTCCATGTAAAATTTTCCCTAGTATCGGTGTTACATAGTGGTATCAAAGCGATGTTTACAGCATTGGACCTTAGGGTACATGAGGATGGTTATGGTTATCATGTATGTAGTACTGTTAAAAATTTGTATTGTTATCATGCATGCATCATGATATTGTTGTGCGTTGTTATTACTATATATATCTCATGCTAATATGGACTGATTTGTGCATATGTGATAGCCTCTCCTGAGATACATTGAGGTATGATTTTGATTATGTCTTCCATTTGGTTTATCTAACATGGTATGGTAGCAAAAAATAAAAGTCCAAAGTGTAGGTTTTAACGCTATACAAAAATTACTTGCAAACAAATTCTAGAAACAAAAAATAAACAATGACGAGAATATAGAACAAATACAAAGAGATTTTCCCCTAGATCCCAAAACCAAGATTGCCAGATTGATTTTTCATTATATTATTTTCAATGTTACAATACATATATATACATGTCAAAGCATTCAAAAACCCCAGTCCATTAACCCTGGATTAGAACATAACCATAGTTTCCTTAACCATATCTACAAAATACCATAGGAATAAAATCATAATGCCCAAAACCATGTGCAAAACCCATGCACAAAACCATAGGTAGGTCCACCCACCTAATATAGGGTCCCAAAAAAAATTCCTGTGGTCTTGCCCCGAACCCTGTACGAACAGGGGGGCTATCATCCCCCTGCACATGAAACTAATCGTGGAAAGAATATAACACACACCCAACATTTTCCCACTTGTTGTTTTCTTATCCAAACAGGGGGTCACATGAGATCTTAGTAATTGGTCCAACTCTACAACACCCATTATTTCTCTACACCAATAAAACTTCTTAGCGCTCACTGACTTTGTCAATGCATCTGTAGTATTCTTCAAAGTGTCCACCTTTACCAACACCACCTTTTCTTCCTCAACTATATCCCTCACAAAGTGATACTAAACATCAATGTGCTTTGTCTTTGAATGATAAGTAGGTTTTTTGCTAAGAAAAATACACTTTGGTTGTCACAGTATATCCTATAGCTCGTTGTACTAACCCTATACTTGAACACAATATCTGCATCCAAAATGATTCCTTCCTTGCATGAGTGGTTTCCATTTATTATTCCTCTGTAGTTGAAAGTGACACTACAGACTGTCTCTTGCTCATCAAACTGACTACACGTATAAATAGGTTAAGCACATACCCACTTGTAGATCTTCTCAGATCTACATCTCCATCCTAGTCTGTGTCAATAAAGCCACAAATGAACAAAACTCTATCCAAACCTGGTCTTCCTTGGTAGCACAAACCATAATCGCTAGTGCCATGCAAATACCTGAAAACCCGCTTCTTTGTTGTCTAATGCTAATTCCCCGGTTTTGACATAAATCTGCTCAATACTCTCACTTCATGTGCAATGTATGGTATAGTACAAACCATTTCATACATTAAGTTATCGACTGCACTTGTGTATCGAACATTGGACATGTCCTCTTCCTCTTCTTGTGTCTTGGGACATTGTTCAACAGATAACTTTACACCTACAGGAGTAGGAACCTTCACTGGTTTCTTATCTTGCATATTAAACCTCTATAGTATTGTCTTGACATACTTCCTTTGGTTTAACGAGATCTTCCTCTTTTCCTATTCTCGTTTAATTTCCGTGCCCGAAATATAGTTTGCAACACCAAGATCCTTTATGTTGAATTTGGAGGACAATTTGGTTTTCAAACCCTCGATAATTTCTTTGTCATTTTCAATCAGAAACATATCAACCACATATAAGACTAGATAAATAACAAGGTCACCAATTAATTTAAAATACACAAAATGATCTTTTTTTCTTCTCGTGAAGCCAAGTCCCCATATATATGTATCAAATTTCTGATACCACATCCTTGGTGACTCCTTTAACCCATACATAGACTTGTATAACTTGCATACAAATTATTTCTTTCCCTTCACTACAAAGCCTTCAAGGTTCTTCATGTAGATCTCTTCTTCCATATCCTCGTGAAGAAATGCTATCTCTACATCCATCTGTTCTACCTCACAATCAAAAGCAACATAAATAAATAAAATTAATCTAATAGAAGCTACCTTGGCAAAAGGAGAAAAAATATCACCAAAATCAATTCTCGACACCTAGGAATAACCTTTTGCTGCTAACTGAGCTTTGTATTTCTCCACCTTTACTTCTACATTCATATTCTTCTTAAACCCCCATTTGCTTTCAATGGGTTTCCTTCCACCCAACAACTCCACCAGATCCCAATCCTCATTTTTATCCTAAGATGACATTTCATCAACCATGGTCTCTTTCCAGAGTTTTCCATCCTATGAGTCTATTGCCTCCCTAACAGTTATGGGATCATCATTAGTAATAGATAAAGCAAAATTTGAACAGAAAGCAGATGGACTATACCTTTTTGGCTACCTTCTTTCTTGAACTGATCTTCACCCAACTAGAGTTTGTGGCTCTTCATCTTCTGATTCTTGTTCTGTTGTAGAGTCTGATTCTTCCTCCTTTAGCTCAAACTATAACTTCTCAGGTTCCTTTGGTAGGACTTCATGTTTAATAACATCTTTCATCTCTCTAAACGCCACATCTTGGCTATACACAACCTTCCTTGTTTCTTGGTTCGAAATATTATAACCTTTTAAACCATCCTTATAACCAATAAAGATGCACCTTTCATATTTACTATCCAAATTGGTTCTTTTCTCCTTTGGAACATGTACATATGCATCATAGACAAATACCCTCACATGTGAAAGAGAGGCTTTCTTACCAGTCCATACCTCATGTGGTGTAACAACCCTGATTAAAAATTCATGTAAAAATATATAATACCACGATCATGGGACATGTATTCCAAGATGAATGGTGGGAAAAACGTCCTAGTGGGTGTTCATTTCGATTATTATGGCTAAGGAAATTGGAAAAGGCTTTAGAAAGGTATGAGGCATTTATTGGAATTTCATTTATCAAAATAAAGGAAATTAGGAGAAAAGGAAGGTGAAAGTTCACAGGTTGCATGTGAGAAGGAAAATAATGGAAAATGAAGAAAATAAAGGCCTCGTTAATAAAAAGGCTTCTAAGGATCAGTGGGAAATCTTGGTCAGTTTAGTTTTGGTGGAGCTCTCTTCTTTTTTGTCTCTCATACTCTTCAGAACTTAGATTTTTCTTGGAGCACTCTTGGAGGAGTGTGGCATACTTAGAGATTTGGAGCAAGAAGGCAAAGGAAGAGCATTAAAGTAGAAGAGGACATTGGGATGAGCAATTACAATGGGTTTCTCTTGTAGGTACCAAGTTGCATGTATGTTTTCCTCACTAGTTTTTGCATGCATGGGATATTCATGTGGTTTATTGGTCATGATCTACTACTAGCATGGAGGATTGCCTGGATTGATAGTGGACTTTCCTAGCCTTGCCATTTCTTGGATAGTCATGGTGTTGTGGGTTCATTTATTTGTTTTTCTGGTTGGTTTTCATGTTTCCTTTAGCTTGGGTGGAGTTACTAGTTCTTGGAAGCCCTAGTTGGAAAAATTCTCTAGAAGCCTTGTAACAACTTGGGTTGAGTTACTAGTCCTGGAAGCCTTGGTTGGAAAAACACTCTAGAAGTCCTTCATGGGTTGAGTTACTAGTCCTGGAAGCCTTGGTTGGAAAAACACTCTAGAAGCCCTTCATGGGTTGAGTTACTAGTCCTGTAACTATGGTTGGACAAATTCTCTAGAAGCCCGACAACAACTGTGGGTTGAGTTACTACTCTTGCAAGACTTGATTGGAACAAACACTCTGGAGCCCTCGAAGGCTTGGGTAGAGACCAACCTGATGATGCTTTTGTGATGTCTGACCATGAGGTGGAATCACTGTTTGATGGGTTGAGGTGGTTGGCCTCTGGAAGCCCTTAATGGTTTTGTATTGATGTGTTTTATGAGATCCCACATTCATGCTTGGAATATGGCATGGGGGTGACTAGATGAAGAGAGTTTTGGCTCAACCATGTCTGCGGTTGGGTGGAACGTGGTAGTCCCATACCGGATTCACTTTTGCATCATTAATATGATATTATTCCTCCTTGTTATCTCATGAGTACTATCCTAGTTTATATGTGGATTATATGGTTGTTGTTTCCTTGGTATTTCTGTCGTTATTATGTTGGTTATGAATATGTATTATGGCAATGGCTATATATGGCTCTCATCATGTTTTTACTTTTAATTGAATGAAAAATGTATCTATGGCCTAATAGATGACAATGCAGCTAAAGTGATAAGGAAACAATGCATCATAGTGAATCTCAGGTGAGTATGAGACCCCCATGCTCAGATATGTTGTTTGCACCTGTAGATTACATATTTGTGACATGTTTGACGAAATTCCTATCATGACTAGTAGGAGTCCAGTCAAGGGCTTGGTCAAGTAATTTCATTTGTGTCATCATTTCATTGTTATCTTTGTGTTCTGAAGGTGTCATTTAATTAAGGGAAGTGAGCTGGGATCTAGGCCTGAAAAAGTGGCTCAAATCACAAGTATGATGGAAAGACACTAAGAAAAAAGGTCCTTGGATGTTGGTATACCATGTTGTGGTAGAATTCAGAGACCTTTGGACGCTGGCATGCCCATATCATGGGAGAGTCCGGGGGTTAATTGGTCAAAAAACTCAGTGGGACTTAGGGGTTGGTTACCTAATAGGTGGGGATGGTTCCTGAGAGTCTTGTTGTTGTTGTGAAAGATCTATATGGTGTGTTTCCGTCGGTTCCAGTTCCTTAATGTGACTTACGAGGTCGAATCATATCATAGAAACTTTATGTCACATGTTTACCCCGGTTGCCCGATTACTTGGGTAGATGTGGGAGAAGGGTATTACAGAGTGGTATCAAAGTATGGTTCACCCCTCGCACTAGATGGGAAGAATGTATTTGTCATGCATGCATGTAGGTTGTATATGTTCTTTTTATGTATGCATGGTAGTGGTTATTGTTACAATTGTGTTCCATGTAGGAGTTGATGATGTTGTTGTTGGGATATGTTTCTCATGAATGCATGTCAGTTGTATATTCATTTGTTATGCATGTCAATGTCCATATGTTATTATGCATGCACTTTCATGGTTATAGTTATGCATGTATAGTAGGTCAAACATGCATTGTGAGGTCATTGTATGCAATTAGGTCATCATGATGATATTGGTGTTGGGTGTGGAGCCTGATTATCTTCTATATTCAAAAGTACTGCCACATTGGACCCCAGTTCAAAATGGGGGCGGCAACGCCGCCCGTAAAATATTCGCTGCAGGGGGGTCCAAGGGGGGACGACTGCAACCTTTGGGGAGCCCCCCCCTAGCGGGGGGTTTTGGGGGCAATGCCCCCGAAGCTAAGAATATATGTAAAATTGCCTTGTAAAAGTATAGTAATTTCTAGTCAATCTGGGCAGTTCATTAGGCAGAGATTTGATGGTAGAAGGTATGTTTAATTTATGATTTTTTACCCTAGAAGGCAACCCCTCACTATATATGAGGGAATTGTATTG
>APFE031296657.1:6758-43051 GCA_000404065.3 Pinus taeda | reverse complement strand
TTTCCCATTCCTGTCATTGATGAATTACTGGATGAATTGCATGGATCAATTTACATCACCAAGTTGGATCTTCATTCAGGAGATCACCAAATCATAATGAAGACTGAAGACATTCCAAAAACAACATTTAGAACTCATGAGGGTCATTATGAATTTTTGGTCATGCCTTTTGCCCTTACAAATGCACCTTCTACATTTCAATGTTTGATGAATTCCATTTTCAAACCCTTCCTTAGAAAATTTGTGTTCGTATTTTTTGATGATATACTAATCTACAGCAAGTCTTGGAAGGATCATGTTGAACATGTTGAAAATATGCTACAACTATTGGAGGAGAAACAATTATATGCAAAAAGATCCAAATGTTTCTGTGGAGTACAAGAGGTGGAATATCTAGGTCATATTGTATCTCATGAAAGAGTTAAGGTAGACCCTAGCAAAATTAAAGCCATTAAGGAATGGAAAATCCCCACATCCATAAAGCATCTGCGAGGATTTCTAGGGTTGACAGGGTATTATTGCAAGTTTGTTAAGAATTATGGGAAAATAGCGGCACCTCTAACAACATTATTGAAGAAAGATGCATTTTCATGGACTCCGGAAGTAATAAAGGCCTTCAAACATCTTAAAGAAGAAATGTGCCAAGCACTGGTCTTAGCTATACCAGACTTCACAAAAACCTTTATTATGGAATGTGATGCTTCAGGAAATGGAATTGGTGCTATTCTAATGCAATATGAAAGACCCATTGCTTTTGAAAGTTGACCAATCAGGGAAATTTTTTACACAAAGCTATTTATGAGAAGGAAATGTTGGCAATACTCCATGCACTTAAGAAATGGTGACCCTACCTAATGGGAAGACACTTCAAGGTAAAAACGGATCATGATATCCTTAAATACTTTTTAGAACAAAGATTATCCTCTGAAGAGCAACAAAAGTGGGTCACAAAGATGTTGGGTTATGACTTTGAAATCATCTACAAAAAAGGGAAGCAAAATGTGGTGGCAGATGCACGCTCAAGAAAGGATGAGGATGTGGAAGCATTGTTGTGCGCCATTTCTATTATCCAACCAGATTGGATAAACGAAGCAAGGGAGGAATGGAAGAATGACGAAGAAGTGTGGGCACTTATTTAAAAATTACAACAAGATTCGAGTACGTCTGATACATTTAGCTGGAAAAATGATTCGTTATGGTACAAAGATCACTTATACCTCTATAAGAATTCCCAGCTAAAACAAAACATTCTTATGGAATTGCACACTTCTCCCTTAGGAGGGCACTCAAGATTTTTAAAAACTTACCATAGGGTTAAGAAGGAATTTTTTTCGAGGGCCTTAAATAAGATATTCAAAAGTTTGTGGCAGAATGTTTGGTTTACCAACAAAATAAAGTTGAAACAATTAAGACTGCGTCTATTACAACCTTTATCCATTCCAAGCCAACATTGGGAGGAGGCTTAAATGGAATTGATCACAGGTTTACCAAAGTCTGAGAAAGAGTGTCATCATGGTGGTAGTTGACAGACTTACCAAGTACGCAAACTTTTGTGCATTATCACATCCATTTAAAGCCAGTATAGTTTCTAGTGCATTTATGGAAACAATTCAAAAGCTACATGGAAACCCAAAGATTATTGTAAGTGACATAGATCCCATTTTCACTGGAAATTTCTGGACAGAATTATTTTCTTGTCTTGGTACTAAGTTAGCTCATAGCTCATCTTATCATCCTCAATCTGATGGGCAAACTTAGATAGTAAACAAATGTTTGGAAGGATACCTTTGTTGCTTTGTATCTGATAAACAGACACAATGGGTCAAATGGTTGCCTCTGGTGGAATGGTCGTATAACACTTCCTTCCATACAACAACAAAAATGACCCCATTTATGGCACTTTATGGGTATCAGCCACCAGCCATCACATCATATTTAAGAGAAAATTCTAAGGTTCAAGCAGTGGAACATCACATCGAACATCAACAACAAGTCCTCCAACTCTTAAAGGATAACCTCATGTTGGCTTAGAATAGAATGAAACAGTAGGCAGGTCAACATCGCAGCGAAAGAAGTTTTGATGTAGGTGATTGGGTATTCCTACGGCTACAACCATATAAGCAAATGTCCCTCAAGCAAGCTAAGAAGGATAATAAATTATCAACAGAGTATTATGGTCCGTACAAGGTGTTGCAAAAGATTGGTACTGTGGCATACAAATTGGAGCTTCCTGCAACTTCTTGATTGCACCCAGTTTTCCATGTTTCATGTTTAAAGAAGCTTATAGGCGACAAGCTCCCAGTTCAAACTATATTGCCAGAACTTGACGAGGAAGGAAAAATTATATTGGAATTGGAAGCAGTCACAGAAACAAAAACTCCACAGCTACGAAATCGATCAATTTCGGAGTATCTTATCAAGTGGAAGAACTTATCCGTTGAAGATTCCACATGGGAGGATGAGAATTTTATACAGAAGTATCCAAAACTACTCAAGCGTTGAGGCAACACTTTTTGTAAAGGAGAGGGGCATGTTGGGTCCTATAATACAGTGATTACCCCATTACTATGGTAGTTATAACCTTACTAATATTGTTGTGCCCTATTGTCCATATGTTTATTATGTGCCCCATATAAATCCCCTATTGGTAATTTTTGGTGGCCTACATTATTATTTTACGTTGGTGGGTTAATTGTGACTCCTTAAGACTCCTATATATAGAAACAGGATGGTTTGTCATTTGAATAACCAAGAATTGTTCATTTATGTAATGTAAAGGAGGTTGCCCCATCGAAGAGGCTGAATTCTAAGGTGTTGATCTATCTTTTCTATCTTTTTCTTGAGCTAGTTACATAACAGTAGAAGGCAGACTGTTGCCAACATTTATATGCAGGAAGGAAAGAAAGGAATGAATCAAGATTCCATGATCATATGGGAGGTAATTAGAAAGATATATTTTCTTATTAGATGCTTGCAACTTTGTATTGAAATTGCAATTCATGGTTACTTTTGAGGACTTGAGCAGATGCCTACACACAAAGCGAATAAATCAGGATTCCATGATCATATGGGAGGTAAGTAGAAAGTTATATTTTCTTATCAAATGTTTCCAACTTTGTATTGAATTTTCAATTAATGATGACCATTGAGGAATTGAGCATATGCCTATCCATAGAGCCTCTTTAATCCCACATACTTCCTAGTACTTTAACCTCATCCTCTCCCATTTCAACCATCAACATCGCCTACTGATAAGAGGTTCTTCTCCTCGGGCTTGACCCCTACCTTATCTCCTTAGTTCTATTGCCCTACTTCCCTTTCCTTGTAGTCCCTAGGGAGGGAATGAGAAGGTTCATATGCATGCTCTAAGTGCTAGTTACATCTCAATTCGTCAACAATACATAGGGCCTTTCAACTCCGAATTACCCCAGCCAAGCTCAACACCTACCTTTCTCTATCCCCAACCAGAACAACTAATGAATTCTTTTCCTCATGAGGGAGCATTGGATATACGAGAAATCTAGAAATTCAGACTTTGAAAAGATAGACATTGAAAGTCTGTGGATTGGATAGAGGCGTCGTTATACCAAACATGACCAAAGAAAGATATGGGAAGATATCTCATATGCCATTGTTGACCACAAACAGATTCAGAAGATCTCTCATACACAATTTCTTATTTCTTTAGATCCCAAATGTAGCGACACAACAGATGCACCATCGATGTAAGCTATCTTGCGAAATATTCAACCTATAGTTAACTTTGTAGGAGCAATTTTTTTTGCATTTTTTTATGTACGATTGAGAATAATACCACGTAAGCGATCCTATATGTCACACAATGACATAATAAATGCATACAGAAAGGAACAACCCATTGTTCGTTACTTTACTTGTCATTTTCCACTTCGAAACAATATTACTACAATCAACAAGCTTTTGTGACATATTAATAGAGAAGGGTTAAACATTTCAGTCACCTGCCCTTTAGAAATTATTGTACTCAATCGATGGAAATTGTAAAATCCAATATGTTATGCTACTTCACAATTCACGATGAGATTATTATAAGTTACACTACTTCACAATTCACAATGAGATTATTATAAATCAATAAGGTTTTTAATAAACTTTTTTTAGGCAAGCTTCACCAAAGTGGTTGAACTCTTCTTTCTTTAGTATATATTTTGTGTAATTTTGTTTCAAATCATGAACAGATTAAGACGCGTTACAATTATTGATATAAACAAACTACATAGTAGTTAGTACTTGCCACTTAATTTAAATATAACTAAATTAAAGTAAGAATGTTGAATTCAATTTAGTGTTAAGGTTTAGAATCTAGTCAATTTAGGTTTTAATAGATTGATATATTGAGGTATTTTGTTAATTGTAATTTCACATTGTTTACAGGTATCAACAACTTTTTTGCTAATTTCATTTGTTGAAATATGAATTCATCCACCATAACCCTTTCTCATTATTAAGTTAAATCTATTTACATAATATAATATACTTTACATATATGTTGAATCAAATATTTTTACTTATAAAATTAATAAAATATACTATAACATTAATAATAACTAACTAAATTACCATTTACACACATTACTAATATATAGAACTTACAATAATATATAGATCAGCCAAACATATTATATTTATCATAAATAACTTGGTTATGATAATTATAGAAAGTAAATATATAATGTTACCTATTTTTAACTCAATTCGCTCCCATTTACATCACTATGTATCTGCTCATGTTGTGGAGTGCAATGTTACTCTATACAAGTAATTCTACACGTTTACCCATGTAGCATTTTTATGGCATATTATGTGGCCGGAGAATGTTGTTGGGCTTTTGGACCAAGCCCCAATAGATTTTATTCCATGATCCTGTGTCTGAAATGTTCCCCATAATGATATTAGCCACATACGCTGGTCTCCCCAACACATCATTAATCTTAAAGGAATCCCACTTCTTGAGACCCGAAAATAAATGCTTATCCCATGCCCATAAAATAATAGCCCGTAACATGGCCAAATTTGATTGAGAAGATAGAGGTTCTCCAAAATCCATCATATTTGATGGACCCTAACATGCAAGTAGAGAAACAAGTATCCCGCATGTTGAGGAACAGTCTAAGATAAGTCGGCCCCAGTTGCCATATGGAAACAAGTAAACTGGTGGGGTGACCATGTGCCAAATTAGCGGGATACTAAACTAGTAGCACACACATCAACAAAGTGGATTGTGGGACTAAACGGGCAACACCAGAAGGGTCTATAACAAGGTATTCACTGCCAACTATATATCATTAAACATCTCACGAGACTTATCCATAAAACTCGATACGTATGTTAGAGTCTTATCACCGGTGTACATAAATAATCATTACAAAATAAGAAATAAAACAATCATATTGTAAACAAGGGAGCCACTGCCGTGGCAGTAGTCCCTGCCGGGGTCTGCCACAACAACACTACAAAATTGCAATGCATGCAAACAGAAAACCATTAACCACCATCTTTCATTTGTTCAGACCAGAAGCGTGTTTTGGTTAGTCTCAGGAGATTTGGAAATACATTTAGCTGTTAATGGCTGATTACAGACTGAACTGACTTGGAAATCTATTGATTCATTAATGGCAGACATAATTCCTTTCGTGCGAGCCTTAAGAGTGTGCCTAGAGGGCCTCCATTAAGTTAAATATTATAATCTTTATAGCGCTTTTTTTGCTTCCCAAATTCAAGATAATTTGATTTGGTACTGTCTTAATCTGAAGCCTAGGCCTCTACGTTAGGGCAATGATTCTTCTTCCAGTGCAGAACAGAACTCTGGTTCTCTGTACCTCCCATGTCGGAAGCAACCATGGCCTCTTCACCCTTCTCTTCCAAATCAACAAGGTAAAGCTTCGAGCTAATTTGCAAATGTCTCCATCATTGATTAGGGTAGCCCTGAAACATACCTCTAATTGTGGTTCTTGCTAATATAGGGCTTTTTGTATTTACAAAATATGTTTATTTAGGTTGTAAAACAACTTTCAAATTACAGATTATGCAATAAGATAAAAGTTTTCATCAACTTTGTCAAAAACGAATTGTATTTTGTAATTATGATTTTATTTTGAGTTAAGGGAATTCACTTTCAAAGAGGATGGAAACACCATTCATCGATGTGGAAAAATATCGAATTGTATTTTGTAATTATGATTTTATTTTGAGTTAAGGGAATTCACTTTCAGAGAGGATGGAAACACCATTCATCGATGTGGAAAAATATCCCACTTTCCTTTTATAAATAACGAGAAAACATTAGAACTAATGAGAAAAATATAAATGAAAAGAAAGAGGGAAGATTGTCTCATAGAACCCAGAATCAAATTGATAAAATTAAGCATGGTAGACTTCCCTTGTAAATTCAGTATTCAGGGTTTCTAAATTATAAAATTTACTTTATACAAATGGTTAATCTCTTGAAAGAAAATTACAAAATCATGATATTCAATACAAGGTTTGTCGCATCGCTCTCCCATCCAAGGCAATTTGTCATGGATAAACCAGATCTGGGATTCACCAGATATGCACTTTTTTTAATCTCCTTTTAAAAAACCCTTACAAAATTTATTTCAAATTCTTTGATTTTTTTACCAAAAAAAAATGAAATAATGGAGCCCTTTTCAAATTCCTTTTTCTAAAGCCTTGAATGAAAATAAAGCTCTTTTAAAATAATGCCATCACATTTTTTTAATATGGACACCCCCACAAATGCATGATAAATTAAAGAATTTATTTAGTTTGGAGACACATTAAAGTCTTGAATAAATCCTATTTGGCAAATTCCCACGCGTTACGCACCCGTTCCGCGACTTTGCTGTTTTCCCAACCCCACCATAAAGACTCTGATGCAATCTTTCAACACCAAAGTCTTTAATGGCGGATTTGGACATTCTCCCTACGAGATAGGCCATTTTCTCTTGGTGGAGGTTTGCAATATTGAGCAACTCATGAATCCAAACAAACTTATTAGTTATATTTACATTTTTCCCCAGCAAGTAAAATACATGTTTTATTCTGACGGACCAAATATTCAGCTATATACATCATAAAATCATATCTCACTCAGGGTAAAAATTTTCAACCTGGACATAATCAAACAAACAATTTCTTCATATTCACAGAAAACACAAAGTGACTGCATCTGCAACACAATTAAAAGAATACATGACCTGGAGTATACTCCTCACCACGCTAAAAGTAGAAATTAGAAAACGATAAACTTTAAATTACCAAATCTCTTAGAAGTATTCAAATTTAGCCTAACTAGAAAATACAAGTACCCCCAAACAGCGAAAATTAGGTAAAAAAGACACAAAAGGCACATTGTTCAGAAAAGATACGGAAAACCCGAATAGATGATGATGAAGTCAGTTTAAAAAGACAGACCAAAACCGTAGAAGTCCTTTTTCTCTGCTAACAAATAACTAGGGCCTCAAAAGGCTTACTGAAGCAAATCTGGGTATGTTAGCTCTGGAAAAGCCATGTAAATGCAAAGCAAAAGGCAGGAAAACACTTACAAAGAGGGCGCCTCTGCTATTTCTCTTGCCCGAAAACTCTGCACCTGCAACTCCTCCAGCGCCGGAACTCTCTGCCCCTGACATTGTAATGTATATATTAAAATATATATATTGTAATTGAATAATAAAATTAATTATAAACATTTATATTCTATATAAATATATTGTAAATAAAAACAATTATCTAAAAAGTATCTAATATAAATTGAAATGTAATTAACTCTGTATATATATATGAAACATGTAATATTACTAACATATTATATATTGTAATATATTTTCTATTTAAAACTGAAATGCATTATAAACTCTCTTAAATATAGTAGATATATATTGAAATGTATTAAATACTATAATATTGAAATGTATTTAAAAATTAAAACTACGTAGACCCAACAGAACCATGGAAAGTGTGGCCTAAAGAAAAGGAAGAGGTACTAAACGATATTCCTTATCAGTAACGTAAAATAAGGGAGCTCTCCATCTCTGCGTTTGAAAAGGTTCGGTGCAGCTGACAATTTGCAAGGGTTCGACCCACCCTTGAGCGAGATTATTTGGGAAAAAAGCCCCTCTGATTTAATGTTTGATAGGTAGTAAAGAAACAACACACAACTAACCAACAAACAAACTTAAAAATATAAACAAATTTATTAGTTATATTTACATTTTTCCCTAGCAAGTAAAATACATGTTTTATTCTGACGGATCAAATATTCAGCTATATACATCATAAAATCATATCTCACTCAGCGTAAAAATTTTCAACCTGGACATAATCAAACAAACAATTTCTTCATATTCACAGAAAACACAAACTGACTGCATCTGCAACACAATTAAAAGCATACGTGACCTGGAGTATACTCCTCACCACGCTAAAAGTAGAAATCAGAAAATGATAAACATTAAATTCCCAAATGTCTCAGAAGTATTCAAATTCAGCTTAACTAGAAAATACAAGTACCTGCAAACAACTAAAATTAGGAAAAAAAGACACAAGAAGCACACTATTCAGAAAAGATACGGAAACCTGAATAGATGATGACGAAGTCAGTGTAAAAAGACAGACCAAAACTGTAGAAGTCCTTTTTCTCTGCTAACAAATAACTAGGGCCTCAAAAGGCTTACTGAAGCAAATCTGGGTATGTTAGCTCTGGAAAATCCATGTAAATGCGAAGCAAAAGGCAGGAAAACACTTACAAAGAGGGCACCTCTGCTATTTCTTTGGCCCAAAAACTCTGCTTCTGCAACTCCTCCAGCCCCGAAACTCTCTGCCCCTGATATAAAATACCACGGGCTTTGCGGCAGGGCTCTGTGAAATACATTGAACTAGCCGCACAAACATTTGGCCCAGTTGAACCACCATATGCAAACATCCGTCCTGCATGCAGGACACTCAGAATACGTACCAAAAGCTTAGGCTAAAATGCAACATACACTTAATCGATTAATAACATGAAAGAACAATATTACTTTATCTCTTTCAATCATATATAAATAAATAAAATTACTAACATTTATCTTACATCACTAATTCATATAATCTACAAAGTAGAAAACAATACAAATAAGATATGAATTTAGTACTTAATAGACTCTAAAAATATCTTTTTAAAATTGTTCATACCTTAAATTATTTGAATCACTCTTTGGGCAATATTCCCCACAAATGCAATAATCTTTCCTATGAAAACACACATCCCCTTATCTAATTTATAATGATAGAATATCATTTTATTTAGTCGAAATAACAAACCACTAACTCTCATAAATCTGATACCTAGTTGCTTTGGATTGCCAACTTCCATTTGGAT
This sequence comes from Pinus taeda, assembly GCA_000404065.3. Lineage (NCBI taxonomy): Eukaryota > Viridiplantae > Streptophyta > Pinopsida > Pinales > Pinaceae > Pinus > Pinus taeda. The sequence goes on along the minus strand of APFE031296657.1, from coordinate 33,654 downwards.
TACCAACTCCCATAAATTAGATAAAGCTAAAATGCCACAAGATAATTCTTAAACATAAAATATAAGCTTACATTCCCACCATTACATCTTATATATAAATATATACTTACAATCCCACCATTACATCTTATATATAAATATAAACTTCACACCATTACATCTTATAACTTATAAAATCATTAAACCTAAAAATAATTAATTTCATATTAGATTGCATGTTTAAGAATAATTAATTTCATGAATGAAAATTTAACTTACTAATGACCAAGGTTCTTATAAGATAGATATAGATAAAAGAAAATAGTTTATTGTTAAGAAATTGATACACATACAATAAACTCTTATTTTTGACCTTCAAAATCAATGTGCATGTACAACTAGAGAATGACATTACCCTAATCTCTCTAGGTATTCCTTTTGTGTGTATATGAAAATTTCATTTCCATTCAATCCATCAAGAAATGATAACCAGAAATTAATGCACAACGAACTCTGGCTACAATTCATTAGAATTCATGATGGAAAACTTAAGAACTTAGATTTACAATTTTGTTTTACCGGTAAATTTTGACATTTCAGAAATTTTATTCACCATTACGTTTAAAAGTCCAAAAAACAAATTGCAGGCCTGAACCCCAGTGCCTATTTTGCCAATTGACAAATGGAAGAAATTTCTCCATCCAAACTGGTGCTCGTACACTCTGATGGCGGCATGAATTTTATCCTCGCCTGCTCGTGCGCCTCATTTAGTGGTCTACGAGCCTCCACAGCAGGGGACCCACCAAAATTGGGCATGATTTTTATCCCGTCGCCCGCCTCATTTGGCTGCGTTAAGATGCTACCAGTCTCCACGGCAGGGGACCAAAGTTCCTCTATCCGTCATCTATGGATATGTATCAATATAAAGATATTAGGAAATATAAATTCAGAATATTTAAATTTAATTTATGTTTGTCTTTTTATAGATAAAAATAAAATTAATTATTTAATTTCATTTTTATTTATCAAATTTTCTAAATATTATGATATTATATATTTTTAAGATACATATCAAATGAACTACACTTAAATCAATTGTCTAACTATATTTTCATTCATTAAAATTTTAAAATATTCAAAAGCTATAAAATATCAACTAGCATATAAACTATATTATAATGAATAAAAATATCAACTAGCATATAATGAATAAAATTACATAATGGAAAAAATTATAATGCAATGAAAGCCACTAAACTATTATAAAGAAACACAAAGCGAAAAAAGATAATAATAAGCAGACATCAAACTTTATTATCCTATTATTTTCGAAATATGTTAGTTCCTTTCAAACTTTGGATAACAAAAACCTTGTAGGTGTATTTTTCCCTCGATACACGCGAAGTTTCCAATAAGAGGTCAAAAACAAAACTTTGGATAAATTGTTTAGGATGCTAAATTGCCATCGAAAACTTTGGATAAAATTTGGGAAAGCATAAAATATTTTGGTCAAAAGAACAATTAATTGATTGTCAGCGATCGATCGATCGCTAATAGTCCCAAGAAGGGACAAAAAAATAACCTTTAAATATAAAAAAAAAAAAAAAATTATTTTATAAGGTTTAACGATGGAGAAAGAAAAGTTCATAGCTTAAAAAAATAAATTCAAATAATAATAATAAAAATAAAAATTAATCCATAAGGTTAGAGTATAGAGAAGCTGTAAATTTTTTTGGTAAAAAACAAAGTAATGTCCAATCAAATGAAAAGAAATGCATAATATCATGCTTGCAGTAGGTATAATAAGTTAATTCAAGTAAATAAATGTTTTTTAATAAAAAATTAAGTAATCAAAATGTTTTATAAATTTCTTCAAAAGATGTTTACAAAGGCAATAGTTTCCTTTGGAATATATATTTTTTTGTCTTTATACGACAAATTTTCTATTGCAAAATGTTAAATTTTTAGTGTTTCAATCATTATTATAACACTACAAATAAATTTCACATCATCAAAAACCCCTAATACACTTCAAATTCCACAACTGAGCAACTATAACCTAATTCAAGCTTCTGTGATCCATAACCTGTTAATGAAAAATTTCAGAAAAAATCACGTTGAGAATATTTGGTCAAGGCATTTCAAACCAGCCAGTGTGGTTCATCTTCAGGACAACATGAAGAAGCAGATCTCAGAAGACAGTTAAATAAGGGCAAAAGTCAATCTAAAACGACTAAATTTAACTAAGGAGGGAAATTTATATAGTATAATACTTTAAATATATCATAAATTCACTGAACGACTATCTGTCACAAAGGGGAATTGGTTTGACTTATTTAAATAATTAATGAATAATATTTTTGTTTGTTTTATTAATTATTTAATTTATTAACTTATTCATTCTTTGCTAATTAATATTATTCAAATATATTTTTTTTTCCTACCTAAAAATAAAACCACATAAACTAAGTAAATAGACTAAATGAAAATAAAAGTCAATAAATAATAAAAGGGAAGAATCAAAACAATACACTAGCAAATTGTGAATCTTATATATAGTTGTCGTAGGAAATTGTGATTTAAAAAAAATGTTTTTAAATGGTTTTAATAATAGAAAACTCACTCAGTTGTACATGTCAACAAAACAATAGTATCATTACTACATGGCCCGAAATAGCAACGCGTGCGTTCAGTCAATGAACGTCACTTTAGTGAGTTGCAGTTAAGAAAGATGTATCGGTTGGCTTTTCCTCCCTCCACCTTCTACTACCAAGGAGCAACAATAGCGTCTCGATGCATTGTATAATAAATATTTTACTTTCCTATCATTGACTACATAGACTAGAGAAGTTGGTTATATGAAGACAAAGAAACTGTGAAAGCATAAACCCTAGACTATCCAACCGGGTGATTCTAGAGACAAAATTAAACTTTATGAACATATACCAAATTCTACCGGTACGTTCAAATTTCCAGTCATTAATTCTTTAGGTACACAGAGCCACATGTATAATGTGTACACAATGTCACATGTATAACGTGTACACAATGCCACATGTACACCACACCACATGTACAACGTGTACACAATGCCAGTCGTACATAGCACCACATGAATGACATGCGCACGACACCACATGTACAAAACACCATATGCACAACATGTACACAACACCACCTGCACACAACACCACATGTACAACATGTACATGACACCACATGCTCAAAACATTTGTACAGTCATGCAACAACACCATATGTACATAGCACCACATGTACAACATGCACACAACACCATATGTACATATAATTGCATATACAACATGCATATATCTCCCTATGTACACAACATTTCATATCCAACATGTGCACAACAACATATGCACACAACACCTCATATCCATCATGCACATAGTACAATATCTACACAGCACCGCATGTCCAACATGTACATAGCACCATCTATACCCAGCATTACATATGCAATACTAACACAACACTATTTGTACCATGCTGCACATAACATTGAATAAACAACATGTACACATACAATATATACACAACACCATATATGCAACACGTACAACATATACAACATATGCACAACAATAGTACCACACATCCAAAACCACACTGTCTCTAAAAGAAACCTATCTTCCAATGTCTTATCCATGCTTGTCCCATCATGTCGCAAACCACACTACTTCAATTTTGCTGAAGTACCTTCAACGTTACCTGTCATAACATAAACATAGGCATAATAAAAGCATACACTATCAATTCATATCCACATGATATTGACCTCATATATTTTTCATGACTACTCTTCCCACTTGATTCCTCATGAACCAGAAACCTCTTTATGCCATTCATTCTTCATAAGGGATCATTCCTCCACAAGAATGATCCCTGACAACCTTGTTGGACAGTGACATAGATACATAGATACATACATATATATAAACATTATCATACACAATCATGATCCTGCCAAAAAATGATATGCATACATACACGTATATACATATAAACGTCAACATAAAAAAAATAATGATCTTGTTGGACAACGACATACATATGTACATATAAACATTAGCATAAAACAATCATGATCCATGATGACCCTGTTAGACATGACATACATACACACATACAAGTATACATATATAGACATCAACATAAAATGGATGTCATAAGGTCAAGATTAGGAGAACTCCCTTTATGTGTGCAACATATGCACAACATCGAGAACGACAGTTATTGTGTTTATTTTTTTGAATATGGTTATGCTAATAGAAAATATATTTTGGAATAGACTTCCATAATTTTAATTTAATTATCAGTACTTATGAGGTGGATAGTAGGGATATAACCTTCATGGAATATTTTAAAATAATCTTAATTTTGTCGATATCGATGTCTATTTCAGAATATGTCATCTAGAATTTTAATCTAATTATTAGTATTTATTATGTGTGTTGGATAATGTGTTGTAATTGGTGACAACCAATGTCATGTCATTGATGTTAAAGGAGGTATGATACCCTAGATATCACTGAGACTTTTTTAAAGTTATGACAACCAAATGAGTATGTAGGAGGTATGGTTGGATAGTCCGCTCTAAGATATTTATGTCGATATCTAATACTTTATGAAACTCCCAAGGAATAAGGAGAAACATTGATTTGAGGTCAAGAAAATTCCTAATGGAGAAAAAGTGGTCAAAACCAAAATTCATTAAACAATGTGCATCTTTGTTTGCTGATTAGGTGATTTAGGTCTAGTTCAAGGGATCAACGATGGTGAAAGTCTATAGTTGCATGAAATTTAAAAGGGTGTTGTGTGTGGTTTGTGCTTGGTTTGCATTAGAATGGTGAGGGGGTTGACACCCCATCCCACATTGTTTACCATATACATTTTGTGTAGCACTTATTGTTACATCGAAAGCACCATATACATGGCGAAATTGGTGGGTTTGACATGATGGACTATAATTTTGATGTGGCAGGTCCAACAAAATATTAACGTGGAATATTTATATGTGTCCATTGTTGATGTGGTATGACAACACTTCATGATACAAAAATTGACACATGGTGGCATAGTATTGGTGTCCACATGGATGATATATGCCAAGTGGTGGCATAGGATTTTTGCTCACACTGGTGATATATGCCAAGTGATGGCATAGGATTGTTGCAACAAAGATGACATGTGATGGCGTGGAAGTATTAAAGATAACATGTGATGATGTCGTAGTATGGTAGGGTTCCATGAGGCATTCCAAGTCAACATTTTTGGGTGGCCAATTGGGCCAAATTTGAGTGATGCATGGCACCACTTAGAGGGTTTCATGTGGCATGATAATGTCAACATACAATTGACCATTTATCCCTAAGGACTAGGTCATATGGCATGAGCATATGGAGGAAAAGGGCAATCCCAATGGGTTACCTTAGTCATGACCTAATTACTAAATTCAGTCATATCGAGGTTTGATCATCGACCCCAAATTTGAAATAACATCGGTTGCAATTTGAATCGATGAAGGTTTGGTTGTACACACACATATATATGTGGGTGTAGTGGGATGGAAAGTGTGTGCACTCAGTTTAAGGCAATGAGTATTTTGGCATAGTGGTTAAGTGTGAAGGTTTTCATCTTTGAAGTCACAAATTATGGCTTATCACTAGTAATTTGTTTCAACCTGTGGCATGATTTATATCAAAACAATTTTTGGATGTAAGGCATAAACGAAGAACAAGGTAGTCAAGTTGGTGTTGGGCTAGTCTGTGTTGTGGGTGGTCACGAGTTCGAATCTTGTTGAGTTCATTGAAGCTATAATTTTTTATGTGTGGAAATAACACACTAAGAAGTGCATTATGTTGAACTTGAAAAGCGAATTTTTTCAAACTAGCGGGGTGCAATCTATCGAGTGCACACTGAGAAGTGCATTTTGTTGCCCCATTACGATCATTTTTTTGAACTTCTATTTTTTATAATGTTCTATGGGTCATTTTGAGGCCCAAATTTATTTTTCGAAAAGGGGTAAATGGAAATTTTTTTTTTTTTATATAAAAGGGGGACATAGAAACTCATGAAGACAAGTTTTTGAGGGAAATACACTATATTTCTTTTGTTGCTTTTGAGATTCTTTGGGGCTTATGAACATGTTTAGCCTTGGTGATCAAAACACGAAATTAAGAATATGCTACTATTGATCATTGAAGAACATGTTGAGGTTACATTAATACGATCAAAATTTGTATGAGGCATTTATTGTGTTTTGATCTTATGAATCCAGTTTGAAATATAGTGAAAAGTTGTCTACTGTGATTTGGTGAAGGAGTTTTTTGCCTCATCAAGTTGAAGCCTAATCAAGTTGAAGCCTACACTAGAGATTGGTTCCTCAGCAAGTTGGAGCCTAATAAGGTTGGTGCCCATAGCAGAGGTTGGTGCCTCATCAGGTTGAAGCCTATTCAGGTTGGGGCCTACAACAGAGGTTGATGCCTCATCAAGTTGAAGCCTATTCAGGTTGGAGCCTACAACAGAGGTTGATGCCTCATCAAGTTGAAGCCTAAATCATATTGGAGCCTACAACAAGTTGGAGCTTACATAACTTTGGGGGTTGGTGCCTCAAAGAGGTTGGTGCTTGCAAATTGATGTAATCAAAGATTGAAGAAGATAAGAATATTTGTGGTTTTCTCCCACAACAGTTTCCATGTACATTTGGTGTCCATGTGTATTGATGTGATGATTGATTTTATTGATGCACTATTATGCATTCATTTATGATGAATTGTGAAAATGTTTAAATTGATTAAATTGGCTATTACACTTATTCACCCTCACTCTCAGTATAATCATAATTCCAACTATGTGGAGGGTAGAGATTTAACCTCCATGGAATATGCTATAATTATCATAGTAGTATTCACATATTTAGGGTTAAGATTTATTTCCAAGTTAGTTATGCTCTTTTAACTATTTTATTTCAAATTAATTAATTAAAGAAAATGTCATGTCAACACGTGTCATATTGGTATGTGGTATTGATAAGCCATGGTATTATAATAAAATCTATTTACAAGTTAATAATTTCCATGGTAAAGTGGGGATAAATATCCATGGTTAAGAATATCCGTTAACTCATATATTAATTCTTTTTATAATCAATAAAGTAATAATAATTTAAAATAAATATATAATTTAGTTATTTTTATGATATTATTATTACTATTATTTATTTATTTAAACTTTAGTAATGTGAGATGTATCATGGATTGATGCCTATTGACATTTACTAGCCATTTAATTTATATGGCCGTTCTACTAGTAATCACAAATCAAAGGTTGATAATATCATATGATCTGTGTCATATAAAAGCAATCATGATTTTCTAGGCTTGTGGTATTAATAAACCATGGTACAAACCCATAATATTGTAACAAACATTAATTGTAAATTAAAAATCTCCATAATTAAATAAGGTGAATCTCTATAGTTAAGAATCTCACACAACCCCAAAAAATAAACTAAATATACAATGTGATATGAATGTTAATGATGTTGTTTAGGATTTGCTCCCCTATTCAAATAAGAGCAACATGGTAACACACAACCCCAAAAAATAAACTAAATATAGAATGTGATATGAATGTTAATGATGTTGTTTAGGATTTGCTCCCCTACTCAAATAAGAGCGACATGGTAACATGCCACTGCTTTTTGTATAGATGAATTTGGTGCATGTAGTTTTTAATTTGTTTAATTGAATTAGTTTGGTAAAACCATTAATCATATCAACATCATAACTCATTGTTGTAAGAACTCAAAAAGTAAAATTGACTCAACAATATCATTAATAATTTCACTATGTACACCATTTCTTTCGATTTAAATCTTCTTTTATAAAAATAATAAATTTTATACTTATTCAAAATAATAAATATTATGATGATGATGATGATGATGGTTAACGTCCACTGAGACCAAATTGGTCTATCGGACCTACAATTTTCTTAATTTTTATTTGTCTGGCCCTGTCTTTCTTGGCAAGATTGGTGTTTAGCTTCTTTCTTTTCTCTACGGTCTTCCACTTTCTTGTCTGCATCTCCTTCATCTCTTTGGTTCTTGGACATTGGTGCTTAGCTTCACGATCTATAGTCGGAGAGTTTGTTTAGGAGATCTGCTTTGCCTGTAAATGAAGATTATTTGTGGTGTCCAAACTCTACTGTGATTTGTTGGGGGGCGTTCTACTTGCTTGCTTTGAGAGTTGTTTCCTTCTTCCTTGATTTCTTGTGACTCATAGTTTTCTCTCAGAAATTCTTCTTTGATGACAGTGTAGTGTTCTTTTTGTGCTCCTTCCCACCAGTAGATCTGTGTGGTTTTTCTAGCAAAATTTTTCTCAGAGGCTTTTGGGCAATTTTGGCTAGATGCCCCGTCTCAAAGCATGATCGACATCTGAAGAGGACACTTTCATAATCAAGCTTCTGGTTCCACACATAGTCTTTACTTGTTGGTTTATTTCAGCTGGAATCCGGCACTGAAATCCATTTCCACACAGATGCGTGCATAGGTGGTTCTGGCATATTCCTCTGTTTTCTGGGCACCTGCAGTAAAATTTCCCAATTGCATTCCGATGGCTTTAGCGAGGAGAGATTCCAGAGATGCAAGGGTAGGCTTGGCAATCTCACCCAAACTGGTGCTGAGGTTATCACTGCTGTAGAGGGATCGAATGATGGGTTCCATGGCTTCATGAGTAGGCCTGATTTTTCCCAAAACCAAGGGTCGGAATCAAAATAAGAAAACGTTTCTATTTATAAGAAAACGTTAATGCTTCAACTTTTCTCATAAAATCAAAATCAAAAAATAAAATCAACTATTTATTCCATTAAAAATAAAAGTGTTTAATAAAGTATAACAAACAAAAATATAATATAGTTAAAAAAAATATCAAACTATTTTGTTCTCCTCAATACCTCTAACTAATTATCAAACTAACAAAACTAAAACATAATTCCCATGAATCTTGATTGGTGAAACTGAAAAAAATATGAAACTTGGTAAAAATTACTAACCCTCTTTTATGTTTTTGAGCATTGCAAACTATATACACATGAAACCAAAATGAGTGATGGGCTACTCCAACATGAAGTACATTCCCCTTTCAAGTGGGAATCGCTACTAAGTTAAAATACTTTCATTGACATGATATTTCAACAACAAAGTACAAATGACGTAGAATGGTTTAATTCCCTTTTTATCTATATCTTCATTCATATTTATATAAAATATTTTATAAAAAGATTATATTAATTATAAAATAGTTTAAGGATATCTTCGAATGTACCTATCTCACATCATTTTACAATATAATTTTGGATAATTTGAAATATGTATAAAGTTAATTACTCAAAGATAACCTAACATAAATATGAAACAAACCTATTGATTATAACCACTAGATTCTTTCAATGTATTTAAAAACCAATGGATGCAATTATACATGCTCGACATATTAAGCTTTAGAAAATGTCAAAATAGTTTGACGATGTGCCCATTGATATAAATCACAATAGTGAATATCTCTCTCACACACAATATGTACCATAGAAATATATTTCAATCATCATTTGAAATTATTCTATTAGCTATCACTATATATATATATATATGTGTGTGTGTGTGTGTGTGTGTGTGTATTATAGAAATTTATTTCAATGATAACTTTGAGATTCTTCCAATTATTAAAGTAGAGCAAAATATAAATTCTCAAATAGCTCAATCAACAAGAGCTCCTGCATATGGGACAATAGGCACATTACCTCTGTTGAGGAAAACATGATCAAAATAACATACACCTGCAAGAGAAGCAAAGGCACCCAAATAAATTATAGGTCCAACTTTTAGTAATGAGACATGACTACATAAATTCTTTACTTTCATTGTCAATATAAAAATGATCTCTCTACAAATGTTTTCAAAATAAAACTAACATCATCACACAATTCTCTTTGTCTATCCTTCTTAACTGAGAGACATATTCTGATACTTTCTTGATAGTCTCAAACTATAAGAAAAATTGAAGAGAAAATCATGATATGAGCCTCTTACTATCTCTTACTGTCTTCATTGTTTATATTTATTGTTCCTACCTATTATGAAAAATTTTACAATGCGTGCAACCTACAGGGTGAGAAAGTTTTCCTCAATGAAATTCTTGATTTGACCATGGCTAGCCTCTTAGGCCACTTGTTCCCGTCAAACTCATGAACCTTAAAAATTATTTCTAGTGCAACATGATTTCAAATATTTCAAAGTAACAAGATATATTCAATCAACAGGCAAAAAAACATATTGATACTTATTGCATGCAAGTTTAGAAGCTTTTGATCTGTGAGTTTCTCTAAAGATAGGGCTAGCTCCATGGCTATAACCAATAGAGATTTAAGAACAGACCCAAAACAAAAACAAAAAAAAACATATTGTCATGTTAAGCCACATTCAACCAAGAAAACTAGCATGAAACATGCATGTTGAAAAATACGAGTGAACAAAAAATATACAAGTTTATGGATTGAACTCACCATAAAGGGATTCACCCTTCTAAGCATTTTCAAACTCCATGACGATAGACATCAACATAGATTGTGCGACTTTACCAGCTTTGATGTTATGCTCAAATAAAGCACCAATATAGAGAAAAGTATCAAATGTGAGTTATAACACTAGCTTGAATAAATTTCAAGACATAAAACAAAAGAGAGAAGTAAAACTCTTAATCCCAAAAACCTGATATTTCATGAGGTTTTTTGCATCATCTTTCTCTTCGTCACAAAAATCACATGCTCTTTGTAAAGAATTTCCTAATGCACAAATAAAAATGCAATCCCATACTAGTTGCAATATTATATTCCTCACAAAGGGTGAAGATAATGGGAACATGCGAAACAATGCAAGGATTTGAGAACCTTCAACTTTTCAAGGCAAAGTGGACAGAAAAGAAACCCATAGTCAAACAAATATTCATTAATACCTTCCTAACCTCGCAAGAAGACCACCTATCAAGAAAAAACTAACATCCAAGACAATCGTAAATGTGGGAAAAGTGGACAGATGGGAAACCCATAGAAAAACAAATATTCATTAATACCTTCTCAACCTCACAAGAAGACCACCTTTCACAAGCTTTATTTTATTTTCTCGTATTCTACATGGTAACCTTTATCGATAAAATGGGGGGTAAATCTTGATATTTTCTCTTGGTACTCGGAAGAGGCATTTGGAGTTAGGTCACGAGGTCTTGCACGTTGTCCTTTGGGCATCAGGGACTTCAAACTGTAGGAGAGGAACTTTGGAAGAGGGAAATTAATGATGCAACAACCGAGGCTCTAGCGAAGGATGTTGAGAAGGATGAACAACTTGCATGGGTGGAAGGCAGACTCTGTGTCAATGTGCTAGCAGCCTTGCCAACATTTATATGTGGGAAGGAAAGAAAGGAATGAATCAAGATTCCATGATCATATGGGAGGTAATTAGAAATCTATATTTTCTTATTAGATGCTTGCAACTTTGTATTGAATTTGAAATTCATGGTTACATTTGAGGAATTGAGTAGATGCCCACACACAAAGTGAATAAATCAGGATTCCATGATCATATTGGAGGTAAGCAGAAAGTTATATTTTCTTATCAGATGTTTCCAACTTTGTATTGAATTTTTAATTAATGATGACCATTGAGGAATTGAGCATATGCCTATACATAGAGCCTCTTTAATCTCACATACTTCCTAGTACTTTTACCTCATCCTCTGCCATTTCAACCATCAACATCGCCTACTGATAAGAGGCTCTTCTCCTCAGGCTTGATCCCTACCTTATCTCCTTAGTTCTATCACACTACTTCCCTTTCCTTATAGTCCCTAGGGAGGGAATGAGAAGGTTCATATGCATGCTCTAAGTCCTAGTTACATCTCAATTTGTCAACAATACATAGGGCCTTTCAGCCCCAAATTACCCCAACCAAGCTCAACGCCTACCTTTCTCTATCCCCAACCAGAACAGCTACTGAATTCTTTTCCGCATGAGGGATCATTGGATATATGAGAAATCTAGAAATTCAGACTTTGAAAAGATAGATATTGAAAGTCTGTGGATTGGATTGAGGCATTGTTATACCAAACGTGACCAAAGAAAGATATGGGAAGATATATCATATGCCATTGTTGACCACAACAAATTTGGAAGATCTCTCATACACAAGTTGTTATTTCTTTGGATCCCTAACGCAGCAACACAATAGATGCACCATCGATGTAAGTTATCTTGCGAAATATTCAACCTATAGTTAACTTTGTAGGCGCAAAATCTTTTGCATTTTTTTTATTTACGATTGAGAATAATAGAACATAAGTAATCCTATATGTCACACAATGACATAATAAATGCATACAAAAAGGAACAACCCACTGTTCCTTACTTAACATGTCATTTTCCACCTCGAAACAAGATTACTACATTCAATAAGCTTTTCTGACATATTAATAGAGATGGGATAAACATTTGACTCACCTGTCCTTTAGAAATTATTGTACTCAATCGATGGAAATTGTAAAATCCAATATGGTATGCTACTTCACAATTCACAATGAGATTATTATAAATCAATAAGTTTTTCAATAAACTTTTATTAGGCAAGCTTCACCAAAGTGGTTGAACTCTTCTTTCTTAAGTATATATTTTGTTTAATTTTGTTTCAAATCATGAGGGGATTAAGATGCGTTACAATTACATATATAAACAAACTACATAGTAGTTAGTGCTTGCCACTTAATTTAAATATAACTAAATTAAAGTAAGAATGTTGAATTCAATTTAGTGTTAAGGTTTAGAATCTAGTCAATTTAGGTTTTAATAGATTGATATACTGAGGTATTTTGTTAATTGTAATTTCACATTGTTTACAGGTATCAACAATTTTTTTCCTAATTTCATTTGTTGAAATATGAATTCATCCACCATTACCCTTTCTCATTATTAAGTTAAATCTATTTACATAATATAATATACTTTGTTGAATCAAATATTTTTACTTATAAAATTAATAAAATCTACCATAACATTAATAACAACTAACTAAATTAAATTAAACCATTTATAAATATAAAATTACTAAAATATATAATCACCAAATATACTAACACCTAAATTTATCATAAATAACTTAGTTATGATAATTATAAAAATAACTCTGTTATGATAATTATAAAAAGTAACTATATAATATTACCTATTTTTAACTCAATTCGCTCCCATTTACATCACTATGTATCTGCTCAAAGTTGTGGAGTGCAATGTTACTCTATAGAAGTAATTCTACACATTTACCCACGTAGCATTTTTATGGCATATTATGTGGCCGAAGAATGTTGTTGGGCTTTTGGACCGAGACCTAATAGATTTTATTCCATGATCCTGTGTCTGAAATGGTCCCCATAATGATATTGGCCACATACGCTGGTCTCACCAACACATCATTAATCTTAAAGGGATCCCACTTCTTGAGACCCGGAATAAATGCTTATCCCATGCCAATAAAATAATAGCCCGTAACATGGCCAAATTTGACTGAGAAGATAGAGATTCTCCAAAAGCCACCATATTTGATGGACCCTGACGTGCAAGTAGAGAAACAAGTATCCCACATGTCGAGGAACAGTCTAAGGTAAGTCGCCCCCAGTTGCCATATGGAAACAAGTAAACTGGTGGGGTGACCATGTGCAAAATTAGCGGGATACTAAACTAGTAGGACACGCATCAAGAGAGTGGATTGCGGGACTAAACGGGCAACACCAGAGAGGTCTATAACAAGGTATTCACTGCCAACTATATATCATTAAACATCTCACGAGACTTATCCATAAAACTCGATACGTATGTTAGAGTTTTATCACCGGTGTACATAAATAATCATTACAAAATAAGGAATAAAACAATCATATGGTAAATAAATAAATTTAAATTTATTCTATAATGTTAAACGATGGAGATGGAGAAGTTCATAGCGTAAATAAATAAATTCAAATAATAATAAAAATAAAATAAAATTAGTCCATAAGGTTAGACCGTAGAGAAGTCGTAAATTTTTTTTGGTAAAAAGCAAAGTAATATCTAATCAAATGGAAAAAAATACATAATATCATGCTTGCAGCAGGTATAATAAGTTAATTTAAGTAAATAATTTTTTTTTTATAAAAAATTAAGTAATCAAAATGTTTTATAAATTTCTTCAAAAGATGTTTATGAAGGCAATAGTTTCCCTTGGAATATATATTTTTTTGTTTTTATATGACAAATTTTGTATTGCAAAATGTTAAATTTTTAGTGTTTCAATTATTATTATAACACTAGAAATAAATTTCACATCATCAAAAACCCCTAGTACACTTCAAATTCCACAACTTGAGCAACTATAACCTAATTCAAGCTTTTGTGATCCATAACTTGTTAATGAAAAATTTTCAGAAAAAATCACGTTGAGAATATTTGGTCGAGGCATTTCAAACCAGCAAGTGTGGTTCATCTTCAGGACAACATGAAAAAGCAGATCTCAGAGGACAGTTAAATAGGGCCAAAAGTCAACCTAAAATGGCTAAATTTAACTAAGGAGAGAAATTTATTTAGTATAATACTTTAAATATATAATAAAATCACTAAACTGCTATATAATACTTTAAATTATTATTTATTAATTATTTAAATAAGTCAAATCAATTCGCCCTTGTCATAGATAGCCATTTAGTGAATTTATTATATATTTAAAGTATTATACTATATAAATTTCCCTCCCTAGTCAAATTTAGCCCCTTTTAGATTGACTTTTCGCCCTATTTAACTTTACTCTGAGATCTGCTTCTTCATCTTCCCTGAAGATGAACCACACCGGCTGGTTCCAAAAGCGTTGACCAAATATTCTTAATGTGATTTTTTCTGAAAATTTTTCATTAACAAATTATTACCTAGTTTTTTTAATTCAAACCAAATTTGACCAAAAATCTGCCCAAAAAATTACAATTTTGCCAACAAAAATGCCTACTACTTAGAAAACCAACATTTTGCGAGAAAAAAATATAAGCACTCGATTTCTACAAAATATTCAATTCATTTGTGTGAAAATTCAAATATTCTACCTAATTTAAGATCCTAAAATTTATCATAACCTTAAATTCATTTATACAAATATATAATTTAAACAACTAAAAATTATATTTCCACTCACAATTAATCGTCAAATAGAAAACACAAAAACAAAAATAGTTTGCTTCTTTTCTGTGCGATCTACCACACATCTCAGTCATCCGCCCTCTGGAAATTGTCATACTCAGTTGGTGGAAATTCTGAAACCCAATGCGTTAGTCTTCCTGCCGTTTGGAAATAAAATTACTACAATCGACTTTACTTTTCGTGCAAAGAAATTAAACCGATGAATTAAAACAAATTAATTAATTAAATCTTATGATATAGCTGTCGTAAGAAATTGTGATTTTTTTAGGGTGGGTTAAAATGTTTTTAAATGGATTTAACAACTGAAAAACTTTTTAAAATATTTAGATGGTATAATATAGATGGATGGGTTAAAAGCTCTTCCTTTTTTAGGTTTAGGTTTAAAGAAATAGGTTAATAGTATTACTACGTGGCCCGAAATACCAACGCATGCGTTCAGTCATTGAACGTCAGTTATGAAAGATGTATCCAATCAGGGCTGTGCTGGCTTTTCCTCCCTCCACCTTCTACTACCGAGGAAATTGTGAATCTTATATATAGTTGTCGTAGGAAATTGTGATTTAAAACTCACTCAGTTGTACATGTCAACGAAACAATAGTATCATTTCTACGTGGCCCGAAATACCAACGCATGCGTTCAGTCAATGAACGTCCCTTTAGTGAGTTGCAGTTAAGAAAGATGTATCGGCTGGCTTTTCCTCCCTCCACCTTCTACTACCAAGGAGCAACAATAGCATCTCGATGCATTGTATAATAAATATTTTACTTTCCTATCATCGACTACATAGACTAGAGAGGTTGGTTATATGAAGACAAAAAGAAACTGTGAAAGCATAAACCCTAGACTATCCAACCGGGTGATTCTAGAGACAAAATTAAACTTTATGAACAGATACCAAATTCTACCGGTACGTTCAAATTTCCACTCATTAAAAAGTTAATGATTCAAGTCCATGTTGACTTGTCGTTTTTTGTTTCACACATTCCACATTTTTACCAAATCACCGCGCACCGCATACATTCTGTCGTTGAACTTTCATTCAGTCAGCCGGTGTGAAAGATGAGTACTAAACTTCACTCGTGTCCAATAAAAAACAAAAGAAAACTTTGCAAGCAAACACCCACTCATATTTCCAAACATAAAAGTTAATAATTTGAAGTAAGGTCGAGTCATATGTTCGTTCCTGAAACCTAATAATCTGAACACTTTTTTTGGTTCACTGCTTCCCTTACACACAATAAGTTAGAGAAGTAAAACAGCATAGGCCTTTATAGTTACCTAGTTTAACCCATCACATCCCGTGATAGCACAAGGAATAATGATGAGATGATCTAGAAAGTCTTTGGGTAATGTCGAGAGGAATAAGGGTGAGAGGTTAAATGTATTTTTTTAATGATATGTCATTTTAATGGCCAATTATGGGGATTTATGATGCGATGTTGAAATTATTTTTGGTAGTGTTGTATTTAGTGGAAAGCTAATAATATTAGAAAATAAAGGGATGGAGAAGTGCAAAATACATTTTCTAGGCTAATTAATTAAAACAAATTGTTATATGTAATAAGGAGAAAGCAAAATAAAAAAATAGAAAATTGTTATACAAAGATTTTTTTGTTAAAAATATTATCTGAGAAAAAACCTACACTCAAAATCATACTCTATGTATTATTTAACCATTGAATAGTTACAATATATTATAGAGTTTCCATCTTCTCAACAAAATTGTTTAGGAGTAGCATAAAGATTGCAAATATTTTTTTGTTAGTATGATAGTAGTAAGCTAAAACTCACACATTGTTTCCTTCAAGGTTAGCACTCAATAAATAGACATAAACAATTTATGATTTTCCAATTCTACATGGTGGACAATTAATTAGCCAACTATTTTTTGTTAACATTCATTGCCTACTAGTGATCTCTATGTATTTTCCACCACTATTCGATAATTATGCTTTGATACGCCTCAACGTTTATTCCTTGCTCCATTGTAGGACTACAAGGTGTATGAAACACCTCTTCCAACATTATCTCAATTAGATATCATTTTGGGATTCAATTGCGTTAAGTAAGTCATTCATCTGTGACCATTTCCATGAGAGGTAGTCGTAACTCACTAATTTCTCATGATTTTTTAATATTCCACTTAGCACTCATTACACGCAAGTCATTCATCTATGATCAGGTAGTCGTAACTGACTAATTTCTCATGACTTTTGAATAGTCCACTTAGCACTCATTACATCAGATGATACTCACAAGGGTGAAGAAGTGGGATTGAAACTAGTGAAATGAATCACATAGCGTCAATCATCGCTTACGAGGCTTGCACCCAGTAACCATGACTTCTCGGGAGGTCAGCCATCCCAGATCCCCTCTGACTCAAGCGTGCTTAACTGTGGAGTTTTCCCCACAATCAAGCCGACTTAGCTTGCTACCCCATTTGCGAAACCTTAGCAAGTATTATGCCTCATGAACCATTCAAGTAGAGTTCCCTTCACTCTTTTGAATTAAGTATTCGGAGAAATCTACTTGAATGGTTCATGAGGCACAATACTTGCTAAGGTTTTGCAAATTCAGTAACAAGCCAAGTGGGCTTGGTTGTGGGGAGAACTCCATAGGTAACCGCGCTGGAGCTAGAGGCGATCTGGGATGGGTGACCTCCCGAGAAGTCTTCGTTACCAGGTGCAAGTCCAACAAGTGATGATTGAAGCTATGTGATTCATTTCACTAGTTTCAATCCCACTTCTTCACCCCTGTGAGCATCCCCTGATGTAATGAGTGCTAAGTGGACTATTCAAAAGTCATGAGAAATTAGTCAGTTACAACTACCTCTCATTGAAATGGTCATAGATGAATGACTTACTTAACATAGTTAAATCCCAAAATGATATCTAATATAATGCACTGCGAAAACCCCGAATACTTAATTATCTCAATTGTCATATACCTTGTAGGACTATAAAGGAGAATGCATTAAATTGTGAGCTAATTGCTAGGATAAGGGCCATCGAATCAAAACACCACTTGAATTTTCCTATGTTCATTGATTTTTATCAATGCATCCACAACATTAGGTAAATTCTCAACTTTCTTTAGTATCACCTTTCCATTTTCAACCACACCCCTAATAAAATTTTAATCGATATCTATATGCTTTGTCTTTGCTTGGAAGGTCCAGTTTTTAACTAGACAAATGGCATTGCCATGATCATATTGAATTGTAATAGATCTTTGATATAGCCCTACTTTTGAATATAGTTCATAATCTAAATAACCCCTTTGCAAGCTTGAGTAGCCACCACATACTTTTCTGCTACAATGGGAAAAGTGACCACAACTTGTTGCTCACTCATCCAACTTACTAGCTCACCAAACAACCAAAAAATGTATGCACTCATAGAATTCCTTCTATATACATCCCTTGCCTAATCAAAATCTACATTAACCATGTACATCCACCCTCAAAGGTCACTATGATAGCTAATGGAATATTAGAAATTACCTTGTAAATAACTAAGGACCCTTCTCATTAAATCCCATTGTTCACATCTAAGATTAGATATAAATAGATTCAAGAATCTCACTACTTGGGAAATGATTAATCTAGTACAGTGAGACCATTACATGCATGGAACTACCCATTACATTAGCATAAGAAATAAATCCATATCCTCCATCTATGTGGGTGTTATAAGATACTTCTCACGTGAAAGTTTAGTTACCAAAGAAATCAAAACACTTAATGGTATGTAATATGCCATGTGAAAATGTTGTATCACATAGTTTATATGATAACTCTAGCTTAAAATGTTGCCATGTGAAAATGTTGCATTCAATTACTCTATCTTAACCAAATATTTGTTTCACTCCGTCTCACCTGATCGCTATTCCTAAGATATATGTCTCAATGGGATCAATTCGGAAATGTGCCTAAAGTGTAATTACATATATAATTACCATCCCCTTCAATTAAGTCATTAGGTGAGGAATGAAAATCGCCATCATGACTCTTTTAGCAACTGACGGAAGAGAAAATTCCATTAGAATATTCTATTCATTATGGTTGCAGAGATGAAGCTTATGGTTGAACCTCCCTGTAGGCAGTATGCCACTTCTAAATCCCAGAAACCAAGGAAGGGATCCAAGCTATCAGACTAGAATGCCAAGCCAAGAAAATAAGTACTTCAAGAAGATAGAACCATTTGAAGAATAAAGGTCCTATTTTCAGGTCAGGCTGCTTGGCCCATAGCAAGTATCTAGTTTGCGCTCTAGGCATAAGCACTATGGATTTCAACCTAAATGGAAGGAGAACTGACTTATGAATAATAACTTATCAAAGGGTCGAGAGACTCAACACACTATCCCACTATTTTATCTTGAACAACTTGAAGCCAATTGTTTCTTCCACTTATGTTTTATTGGGGCTTCTTCCTTCCTGTATTAATTGTGTTTCCAGCTCCTATCGATCTGCCTTTAAAGAAACCCTTTTTCCTTTCTCTTGTTTGTTGATTGATGCATGCAACCTCTTTGATTTTGTAGCCCCTAAGCCCTTGATATCAACTTCTGATAAAATATCACTTCAAATCATGAATCACATCTTTATTTTACCGAACAATAACATATAATCTATGTGCAGAGTGATAACAAGGAGATGACCATCATCTTGTTTGGTGCTTTAATATGGGTCTTAAAAATGCTAATTCCGATACAAAAGAATAAAACTTTTGGTAACACAATTTGGGAGATTGTTAAAGACCATACAAACACAATTTTAATTTGTAAACCAATAACTCTTTACCTTTTTCAGCATAATGCTCTATTTGTGTCATATAGATCTCCTTCTTCAAGTCACCATGTAGAAATACATCTATCTATTCTATCTACAAATAAAAAGCTATGCTATGAACCTAACATATTTTAACTTAGCAACAAATGAAAATATCTCACCTCAACATAGGAATATCTTTTTGCAACCAACCTTTCCTTCGTGCTTTTCAACATTGCCATTTAAATCAATCTTCCCTCTCAAAAACCATTTAGATCCAATGGTTTCCCTCAATGAAGTAACAAAACCAAGTCCCACGTATCATTCTTTCTAAGTGAAACCATTTCCTCACTGATGACAAATCTATAATACTCCTTATCCTTCATCTCCATTCAATCCTATTTGACTTTCATAGTTATAAGCTCATTGAAGTTAGAAAATAAAGAAAATATTAATTTAAAAGTAGAGTAACAACAATTCTACATGTGTGGATGTCTTCTTTAATCAGTGGACCTTCGTAAAGTCTAACATGGAGATGCTTTCTCTTCTTTTAAAATCTTTGATCTCTCCTTGTCATTAGGACCATCATGAAATTATTTTCCTTTTTTAAGTTCAATTTTCTTGGTCTTAGGTGGTCGATGAACCCTTGACTTATTCTCATCCTCATTTGGATGCATCACTATATGAGAAGGCTTAACTTCTCTAAAAATAACATTCCTATGGTACAATATTATTTAGACATAGGATCCTAAAGCTTGTATCCTTTCATACCAACATCATAACTGATAAAGATACATTTCATGACCATTTTATCCAACTTCCACAACTTCTCCTTAGGCACATGAGCACACACCTCACAATAAAAAACATGAATATTTTGAAGTGAGATCTTCTCATCCATATGTACCTTCATAGGGATCTTACCCATGAGAACTAGTGTGTTAGGCCTATTAATTGAGTAACATGATATAACAACCACTTTTTCCTATAATGTTTTCTCTAAGCTAGCTCCACTTGGCATCATCCTTAACTCTCTCCAACAACATTTTTATCATTCATTATACTATATTATATTGAGGGGTATATAGACTTGAATTATGTATTTTAATGCCATTTCCTTTACAAAACTTATCAAATTATAGAGTTGTCTTCTATATCTAGAGGAAGGAGCATATAATCACTCCTCAAGCAAAGTTTTCGAATAAGAGGTTTTAAGAGACGGTCACATGACCCTTCCACCATCATTGGATTCTCATTGAGGTGTTACATGGTGAAGGGTTAATTGACTCTACCTCAATGATGATATTATCAATGCATGTTGTGTAGTGCAAATTTCACCCACCCTTCTTCAAGAATTATGTTCTCATGGAGGGTTAGCATGGAGAAAGGTTGATGGACCCTTATTGAGGATGATATTCGTGTTAAGGAGTATCTAGTGGAAATGTTATTTGACCCTTACTTAAGTAAAATTTTCAAATAGGACGGTCCTATGGAAGGGTTATCTGATTATTCATTAACTAGAGGGCTCTCATATAGGGTGGGTATGGAGAAGGGATCAATGAACCTTCATTAACGATGTTGTTTGTTATCATTAAAAAATTGGGCATTTAATTAAACTAGACAAGGTGCTCAACACTGGAGAACAACATGTGAATGCACTTCTGATTGTTGGAAAATGTCAAAAACAAGGAAAACTAAAGGTTCCTAACATTTCCACTTAAAAAATAAAATCACAAAAATTCACCTCAATAATTTTGCATGAATCGCTACAACTATTTCTTTGAGAATTGCACGGATCCATAAAAGTGACATATTAGCAATCCTACAAACTCCTCCATCCCTTTTGGTCCCCACCAATCAGTGTTGCCTACAAAACTTGAGATCTCAATGACATGGGTGCTCTCTCAAAATATTATAGATTGAGGTGTAGATATGGAACTTGATTATTTAGATATGTGAGCAATGGCAGAAAATTGGAAGAACAAGTATCCTGATTCCATTCCTAAACATCAAGTCCATGTATTAAACAAAGTTCTCCTCAAAGCTAAGACCATGTTGCACTGAGAATGGGCACACTCCAAGCCATTGTCCCATTAATCTTGGGGTCAATCTTCAAAATCCCAAAGACCAGCATAAACTCTTAAAATAAGATAAGTCTAGAGGTAGGCATAGTAACAAGTAACTCTTGCAAGTATTAGGTTATTTTTGGTCAATTCAAGAACAATTACTCTTATGACTAAGGCTTTTTCCTCAACTCCACCTTCTACTTAATAAAAATCATCCCATGGAACATAAGAGGCCTAAATTTCTTAGGTAAGCTAAGGCTTATTAGGACACATATTATCCAATTTAAACTTGATATAATGATGATTCAGGAAACAAAATTCTCTAAGGAAAAAGTATCCTCTGTTATCTCCAAATAATGGAAAGAAGCCCATAGCCTAACCATTAATGCAAACAATATATGTGAGAGGTCTAACTATATGTTAGCATCCAAAAGAGCTTTTTTCTCATGGATTGCTGGGAAAACAATAGAGTTTTAACAACGAAATTTAGAATTTCAAGCTCAGATCAATAAGGATATATATCCAATGGATATGAACCACATATTGAGGATGAAAGATCGTAATTCCTTCCCACTCTAAAGAGACTAGGTTGGATGATAAAATATCTCCTATTTATAATCGGGGTAGACTTTAACATGATAAAATTCCTCTTTGAGAAAAATGGAGGAATTCAAAGGTTAGATCAAGAGGCATGTCACTTCAAATAGACCATAAATGTCCTGGAACTAGTGGAGATACCATTCATGCCACTTTCACTTGGAACAACCAATGTAAAGGAATGCACTAGGTTGCCTCCAAAATAGATCACTTCCTTATTTTTGAAAATATGACGGAAAATAATATATTTTTAGAAACCCTTCATCCTTCCCTGCAAAAGCTTCTATCACTAGCCCATATATTTATGGACATCAAAACTAGCTATACGAATCAACCTTTTTGTTTTGAAATTTTTTGGCTCTTAGACTGATCCTTTCTAGACAAGTCCAAAACATGGAAGATATAATCTCCTTCATATCCAAGCTCTCCCACGAAGTATTTTCAACCAAAACTCAAATATCTCAAAAGTTGCATCAAATTCTAGAATAAGGAAGAATTTAGGAACATCTTTCAATCTCAGGGTTGTCTTAAAGAACACATGAAAGAAATAAAAACAAATAAGCATGCAAGATAGATAAGAAGACCTTTTATTAAAGCACTAAAATATCATCACTCATCTCAAAGATCGAAGAAAACAAGAGGATATTTTTTTCTTTCAAAAATCATGCATCAAATGGCTTAAAGAAGGTGAGAAAAACTATACAATTTTCCATCACTCCATGCTTAATCATAAAAGAAAAAACATAATATCCTCCATAAAAATTTGACAGATATTATGCTCTTAAAAGCACGTTGATATTGAATATGAGCTTGTTTCTTATTACCAACATGTCTTATTGGAGTCTTCCCCCCTCTAAAGCCAAATCCATAAGAAAAATCACCGACTACATCCTCGCTTTAGTCATTTCGAAGAAAAATGATGGTCTAATTCATCCTACTACCATATATGAAGTAGAAGATATCATCTTTGGAATAACCAAAAACAAAACACTAGGGCATGATGGCTTTACCTCTAATTTCTTTCAAGCACAATGGTAATTCATAAAATAGGATGTTTGAAAGTTGTGGAGGAATATTGATTAACAAAAGTTTTCCTACCAACCATCAACGTTACTCTTCTTACCCTTGTTCCAATAACATCTAATTCAAAGGAACCTAATGGTTGTCATTCTATTTCCCTTTGAAACTCTATCTAAAAAATTATCTCTACAATCATTGCCAATCATTTGAAACCCCTTCTTCCAATACACATCTCTTCAAAGTAGATAGGCTATGTTCAAGGAAGATAAATTTTAATTGGCATAATAATGGCCCAAGAGTTGGTTCATTCCCTATATCATTAAAAAAATGCAAGTGTGCTCATCAAGCTTTATTTATTTAAGGATTTTAATAAATTAAGTTGGTTTTACATTTCCAAATCCTCAAAGTGTTTGGTTTCTCGCAAGCCTAGATCACCTAAATTATTTCCCTTATCCCCTCCTCCTTTTTATCTATCTTATTGAATAGCTTTAACTTGAAGGCCTTCAACCCTTCTTTAAGAATTCGTTGTTTGAAAATTATATATTATGGGTCAATGGAGCACATAAAATATTGCATAAATATAGCCACAGAAAACGCATAAAACAAGAGAGACATAGATATAAGTGGTTCACCAAGTTTGGGCTACATCCACCCTGAACAGCCAGCCCTTCCTTTCTATCATCCAGCAAAATGAAAAGACACAACCTACAGCAGATCCGCTGTAATATCCTCTGCTTTCTCTCACAGTTTCACCTCTCTGTTTCTCACTCAGAGAATACACATCTATTACACAACCTCAAAAATAAAATACCCTCATACAAAGAGAGGGGTTGCCTTCTAGGGCAAAAACCCTAAAATAAACATAATTTCTACCGTCAGATCATCTGCCTAATGGATGGCCCAGATTGGCTAGAAATTACTATACTTTTACAAGGCAATTACACATTTGTTTTTAGCTTTAGGGGGGGACAAGTCCGCCCCGCACCGCCCCGCCCTCCTCTCGTGTGGAGGGGTGTACAAACTTTGTCGGGTATACATCGGGTTGAAACAAAGACTTCTAAACAATCATGCTCCACACCCAACAATCTCCCACTTGGAGAATGATTGTAGCAACTCCACCGCTGCTTCATTTGCTGGAAAATGTCTCCTCTTTGGACCTGGTTGTTTCTCATCTTTATCGTCATCCTTGAAGACCAATTGAAACTGAGCATATTCTCATTTTCTCCCTAGTTACAACTTTTGTTAGCATATCTGCAAGATTTTGGCCAATGTGAATCTTTTCCAGCTTCAACTCTCCATCTTCCAACACTGATCGTATGAAATGGTACTTGAGTTATATGTGTTTAGTCCTGGAATGAAATGCTGAGTTCTTTGCAAGATGAATGGCACTTTGGCTATCACTGTATAACGTGCCCATATCATGCTTCTTACCCAATTCACCCATAAACCTTTGTAACCAAATCATTTCTTTACCAGCTTCTGTAGCAGCAACATACTCTACTTTTGTTGCTGAAAGTACAACAACAATTTCGATTTTTTAAACCCAAATGATAGTTGTTCCACCTACAATAAATACGTATCCTATAGTGCTCCTCTTGTTATTTTTGTCACCTGCCATATCTGCATCAACATATCCCTATAGAGAAATGTTTGAATCACTAAAGCATAATGCTTGATTTGTGGTACCTTTAAAGTATCTGAGAATCCATTTCACTGCCATCCAATGTTCCTTTCCTATATTTTTCATGTACTTACTTACAACTCCCACTTCATGTGCAATATTAGACCTTGTGCAGACCATTGCATACATTAAGCTTCCAACTGTTGATGCATAAGGAACCTTAGACATATAATCCATGTCTTCTTGGGTCTTTAGGCACATTTCCTTACTAAGTTGAAATGGCTAGCAAAAGGTGTAGTAACTAGTTTTGCATTGTGCATACTAAATATTTTCAACACCTTTTGTATGTATTCATTCTAAGACAAGGTTAATTCGTGATTTTTCTTGTCTCTAGTTATTCTCATACCAAGGATTTGTTTTGCAGCTCCCAAATCCTTCATTGCAAATGAATTTTCCAATTTTCTTTTGAGCACATTTATTTCCTGCATGTTAGACCCTACAACAAGCATGTCATCTACATACAATAACAATATAAAATAGCTGCCATAGTTTTGCTTTTTCAGATAAACACAATAATCAGAGTGACATCTAGTATAACCTTGTTTAGACATAAACTTGTCAAATTTTAGATACCACTGCCTTGGAGCCTGTTTTAAGCCATACAAACTCTTCTTCAACCTGCAGACTAGTTTCTCCTTCCCTTTTACCTCATATCCTTGTGGCTTTGCATATATATCTCTTCCTCCAAATCCCCATGGAGAAAGGTTGTCTTTACATCTAACTGCTCAATATGCAAATCTTCAACTGCTACTAGACTCAAAATAGTTCTTATTGAAGTCATTTTAACAACAAGAGAAAATATTTAATCAAAATCAATATCTTTCTTCTGTGCAAACCCCTTCACCACAAGTCTAGCTTTGTACCTTTGTTTTCCTCCATCTTCTTCCTCAGCCTGTAAACCCATTTATTCTTCAATGTAGTTTTTCCTACAGGCAACTTGACTAAGTCCCAAGTCTGATTATGCATTAAGGAGTCCATCTCTTCTTCCATGGCTAGCTCCCACTTCTTCCTGCTTTCAACCTCCATTGCTTCTTCATAACATTCAGGTTCACCAGAATCAATCAACAATAAATAATATAATGAAGGAGAGTATCGTTCAGGGGTATACTTATCCTGGTATATATTCTAACACCACTTTCAAGTGTTTAGGGTGCCTATTGCTGTTGTGGTGGTTGTTGTTGTTGTGGTTGTTGATTATTATTATATTCGGGCACCTTTAATTTTTCTGTGATTTCATCAAGAACTGCGTATTCCTCGTTTTCTTTTCCTATTTCTTTTCCTGCAATTGATTCTTATACAAGACCTTTTCATTGAATATTACATCTCTACTCCTAATGATTTTTTTATTTCCGTAATCATAAAAGCCATAACCAGAATCATTAACGCCATATCCTAAATTTCTTTGACTTTGCATCAAGCTTTGTTCTATTTTCTTTATTAATATGGACAAAGGCCTCACAACCAAAAGGCTTTAAAAAAGAGTAGTTTACCTTTTTACC
>APFE031296652.1:0-10912 GCA_000404065.3 Pinus taeda | reverse complement strand
GGATAGAGTCCTCCTTCAAAGGGATAAGCTCCTCACATCAAGGGGTTAGCTCCTTAAGGTATGGGATGCATGAACCTTAAGGGAGCGAACTTGTGACCTCAAGATTCCTTCCAGAAGCTTCTAGGAATGACTCAAAGTGAGTTTTTAATAATATACTTTCACCTTTTTAACTTTTACAGGGGTGCGCACCCATAACACAAAGACAGAGTGGTCAGGTGCATAGGAGACATGACCATTAGGTGTGGGGCCACAAGTAATGCTAAGAGAAAGTGCAGAACCAGAGTTTTATAGACTTTTGAGGGCTTTCTCTTATTTTCAAGGCTTGATATGAGGAACTGAGGCTTAAGACCTGCAAAGGAGGAAAGTATGAGTGGTAATGGACTCACATAGATTTCAAAATGCCAAGGTGACAATTTTTTGTGCAACAGATTGCCCCATAAAGTGCGAAGTCTGTAATAGATGGAGATAGAGTTTGTCATCTATGAAGAGTGAAGTACGTTATCATTTCAAGGATCATTCTATGGAGACCCCAGTCAGAACCTATAAACACATTCAATGCAAAATATATATATATGTGAACATATCATCGCTGGGGTAGGCATTCCCATACTCAGATTAAAGCTGACTAGAAAACTAACTAAACTGTACTGATACAAGAATTATTTTGTAATACATCACGAGTATAGACATATATAGACATAGTATGGGTGCAACCATCTATTTATGAATAGTCCACTATATAATGAATAACAGAATTCCTCGCAACCTAGATGGTAGAAACTAGATCTAGGGTCTTGATTTCTGCTTCCCGAACTAGTACGATTCTATCCATGTGAATGAATGTGTCGAAGTCAAACATGGTAGAAACCACTTTATTACCAGTTAATGATGTGAACTGTTAACAAGTGTAAGAGAAACCACCAGTAATGTCAATGGCTCTCAAAGTACTCAATACAATCCATGAAATGTGAATAAATGAGTTGATGTCAAACATGTCATAGAATCCTTTGATCGAAGGTCAATGATGCAACCTATCGTCGAAGGCAAGAAACTTGTCATTAGGGCATGCAGATTCCAAGGTACTGACGATTTCTAGATCATCTTTCTAGATAATGAGTTGAAGTTTATAGAAAGTGATTTGTCGTAGGCAAGCCCACAACACGAAATCATAGATCAAGTTTTGAAGAAATATATTGGCAAGGACTAACTTAGGGATGGTCAAAATGGATGACAAATATCTTGTACATGAATGGTTTATTTGAACTAACCTGTTGAACGCATAACAACACTGCAGATGGTTTGGTGAAAATTGACCCAAAGCTAATGCCCAAAAACTAGCTGAAGACTTTCAATATGGTTTGATTAACTGTTAGGCAAAGGATTTCCCAAACCAGGTGAACAAAAAGTGTCATGTTCAAGAGTGGTTAATGGCTTTTCTAAAACACAAAGTGTAACAAACAGGTTCATTTTTCTCTCTTTTTCCTTACCATTTCTGGCAAGTACTTATTTATTTTTGACAAGCTTGAGGAGGATAACATTTGCTTGTTTATAAGTCACCCTTCAGATGAGTCCAATTTAGTTTAAAACTCAAACCCTAAGAAGGAGTGGTAAGTTCCTATTTAAAATTGAACAGGTCATTTACTGTTAAATTTTAACGAGTCTAGTATAGGAAAAACTTGGTGTTTTCCAATTTTAGGGAGTCAAAAGAAAATCTTAAGAAAACTCCATGGGGGTACTTTTTCGTAAAATGATCCCTCAAGTTCTAAAAAGGATAAAATAATACAGGACGGATGACATTTCCAATACTTTAACAAGCTGGAAAGGACAAGCGCTCGACAATATTTTCATATTTAGCAAGTATGAAAAGAGTTTAAAGAGGACTCTAGTGTCGTCATGGTGATGAGTCCAAGGTCATCAGGATTTAACGAGTCTGACATAGGTAAAACTCAAAGTCTTTTTCATGTTTAGAGAGTTTGAAAAAGACACAAAAAAAACTCCAGAGGGGTCCTTTTTTGTAAATTTGTGTCCGTCGAGCCGGAAAAAGTATAAAATAATACTTGAGAGAACTGCTTGACCATTATGATTAAGGAGTAATTTTCATAATTAGTCGCTCTGATCCGAAAAAGTAAAAAGTGACTGAAGACACATCATTTTATAACACTATCGAACTTGAAACGACAAAAGTCCAACGATATTTTCATGTTTATACGGTCATAAAAGAGCTGTAAGTGGGATGCCTTTTTAACTCTATTTAACGAGCTTAAAAAGGAAAAAAATCGACAATATTTTCATATTTTACAATTCAGAAAAGAGCTTAAAGAGGACTCGTCCTAGAGGAACGAGTGGTATAAAGGGTAGTAACTGGTTCCAGTAATGGTGGAATTGCTCAAAACATGTAATGATTAAGAGGCTGGCTAATAAAACCACTCATCTTTGTAGTCCCTAAGGAAAGGAAAAACAACCAAGTGAAAGCATATGATCAGCCAAAGAGATGGTGGCGATGGAATGAAAACAACCAAGGCTCATCTAGCGGAATTTAGTGGATAAAAATGGCAATCACGAGATGTAAATCAGGTATGGGTTCATTTTTACACAAGCTTGAGCCATAGAGAACTCTTCTTGGATTCGATTTAATGTTTACACAAGCTTGAAACGAAAAACTATGCTTGTTATAAGTTCGCATGCCCCCAACATAATGACTCAAATCAAGGTACACGCCCCCCAAGCTTCATTGCATTCAACCAGGTGGATGGAATGAAGGTTCATTTTCAAGATCTTGGAAAGACTCGACTTGGAAAGGGAGTTTTTTCATTTTTAGGTGAGGTTGACACAGTAAAAGAACTATCCTCAAAAACCCTTGTTTCATTTTCTGACGAGCTCGACACAAGACAAGGAACTATGATCATGACTCCTTGTTTCATTTTTTAACGAGGTTGACACAAGAAGAAACTATCCTTGAGACATCGAGTTTCATTTTTTAACGAGGTTGAGACAAGAATAAACTATCCTCGCGATTCCTTGTTTCATTTTTTAACGAGGTTGATACAGGAACAAACTATCCTCGTAACTCTAGTTTCATTTTTTAACGAGGTTGAGACAGGAAATAACTATCTTCGTGATGGGTTAGCAATCAAAAAATGACTGTACAACCTGATATGCAATTTCAAAGGTATTGAAAGGCATTGCACCATCAAATGAATCCACCTTAGAATTGGAAGGTACGATTCGAGGATCATCAAAAGCAATAGTGTTCGATGAAATCATATGAATAGTTGCAATAGAAGGTGATATGTTAGGAGGAGGGAAGGAAAAAGTTCCTAGTAAACCAAAATCTTTAATCAAACCTACTCCAACATCCTTGTAAGGGATAGTCATTTTACTAACGTGCTGAATGCTATCTTTAGAGCCCAGGTCAGACGAGAAATAACTCAGCTGATCTATCGTAACGATCTTTTCGTTATGAGGAAACTTAATAAGCTGAAAGGCCGATGAAACAATAGCAGTCATAGCGTAAGACCAACTGTACCCAAGAGAAGGTTATAATCTAGAGGGGCATCAACCACTTCCACATCTAGATTTACAGTTTTGCCTTCGACCCCTATAGGTAAATCTTCCAAAATACCAAAAGGATGGAACCCTCAACCATCAAAATCCTTTAGAATTGTCAGAGACTGATTGAATGTAGGAGAACCAAGAAATATCCAACACTGGATCAATATAATACACGTAGAAGCCCCTTCATCAATCACAGTTAGAAAGCAAGGTTTGTTTTTAACTAACACTGGAATTTGGAAAGCCATTTGATGAGGAGGGTAGGGTGTACTATTCTCTAAATGAAATATTATTAGGTTCAAATCCTGAATATCGATAGCTCCTATAGCAGAAAATAGTAATTTATGTTGTGTTGGGCATGATTACAGCACTTCCAAAGCCGACATTGTTGAAAGGGCAATGGCTAAGTCTTCAACAATGTTATAATTCTGAGCAGCTCTTGCATGTGGATTGAAAGCTAATTTCTGAAATATACCTTTAGCAAGCGGTTTGGTTACTAAGTATAGGTTGGGTTTCTCGATCTGTAGTGGATCAGAACCAAGAGGAGGTGTTTTTGATGTGTTTGAATTAGAAGATGCTGCTTCTTTACCACCAACAATATTTTTACTACCATAATCTTGAGATCGCATCACAATCCTAACATGAGACATCATCATAATGGGTTCTTATGAGGTATTCAAGGAAGAAGCAACGATCTTACTATCTTGAGTAGGAGAAAGATCCTTCAAGACAACAGGCATTTGAGAACCTTTAAAAATTTCGAAAACTCTGCTCGATATGGTCATTCTTTGGTAAAATGATCCTCGTCGCAAATGAAACAAGGATAGTGAGGTTTGTTTTTTTCATCAATAGATTCATTTTTATTTGTTTTATCTTTTGAATTTTGATTGTTTTTGTTCTTCCCCTTCTCTTTACTATCGGATTTAGTCATAGATGAATCTACGACATGCACGTTGGCAAAAACTTCAGTGGAAGAATCTCTTTTCGGGGAATTAGGTAAAGTTATTGTAGGAGAAGAATTCTTTGAAGATTTCTTCTTTCTTTTAATAATAACTAAACCAATCATACCATCAGCGACATGAGACCCTGAAGGAGCTGTAATTTTTGGAAGATCAGGGTTTTTTTCATGTAAAGTACCTTACTACATATAAATGAGGTCAAGGTTCTGAGCCTAAGCAATCACTTTGTCTTCAATAACAACTCCTGCCTTAGCTACATCTTCAATGATTTTAGGTAACAATGATTTAATGAACCATTCCGCTAAAATTTGATCCAGAATGAAAACTTTCACCAAATGCCATCTACATTTCCATTCATGAATATGATCAGAAATATATGTTGACATGGATTGTTTTAGTGAAGTTAACAGTTCCATGCCATTGTTGTATCTGACAAGCAACTGAAAATGAGTTAAGAAAGAAGTGGCTAACTGACTGAAATTATAAAAAGAGCCTCGTGGTAACTCAATGTACCATTTGGCGGTAAGACCAATAAGAGTTCTTTGAAAAAGATGCAATCAAATTGAATCATCAATGATAGAATTAGATGCACACTAGAGGTGATAAGTCATAAAATGATTTGATGGATCCTCCCATGACTTATCCTCGAATTTCTGGATATCATTGGGAACTTATTAGGCATTGGCAGCTAATACGAAAGATAGTAAATCGGATCATTCTTAAGGCACGACAAATCAGGTAAATCCAAAGTTGCAATAAATGGTAACTGATGGTTAAGCTTGTGAAAACCTTGTGTAATGAGACTAGCTCTAGGAGGAGGATATCTAGGATAACCTGGAATTGGATTTGCATTAGGAATTTTATAACGTCCTGGGAAACCAGGATTAACCAAACCAAACTGGGGTTGTTGAGGCTATTGATAAATATAGCCAGGGTACGGTTGATACTGATAAACTAGGTTTTATATAGCAAGACCGGATTGATACTGTCCCTAGTACGATTGAATCATGGCAATTGTACTTGGACCAGCTTGTCCTGCAAGCATCTAGACTGAAGTCTAAACTGTAGGTCCTGACTGGGGCATAGAGACTTGAGGAGTTTGCACTAATGCAGGGATAGTAGAAACCGGAGCTAAAGATACTGTAGAAACAGGTGTGGTAGGTTGAACAGAAAATGCAGCAGTTCGAGGTGGAGTCTAAGGTGAGCAAAGCCCAGGCTGCTGAACTAAATCAGGTGTAGAGGTTTGAACCGTAGGTTGGACAGGTTGTTGGGTTGGACCAGAAACCAAAAGTTGTCCATATTTGATTAGATAACTACACATTAGGTTGCAAAGTCTGTCGAGTTTGAGATATATCCCACACCATATTAATTCTAGGACCTATAAAAGGTTGTGCATATTGAGGACCATAACCTGGTTGAACGTAGGGCTGATAATTAGGAGGTACATTTCCAGCACCTTGTAAAAATGAATGACGAGAAGGCGGTTGGAAACCTTGAGTTGGGTACCGAACTTGAGGATAACCCTGAGGCACGTACTAATTCTGGGGTTGATAAGCATTTTGAGGAATATACAGAGTCTGGGGTTGACCTCGGGTATGTACTGTCCTGAAGGTTGAAAACCTTGAGGTAGCCCTCCAAGCGGAAACTGACTACCTTGGGGTTGCCCCCCAGGCGATAACTGACTACCTTGAGGTTGTCCCCTAGGTGGTAACTGACTACCTTGTCCCCCAGGCGGCAACTGACTACCTTGAGGTTGAGGATTTGGAATACTACCTGACATCATAAAAATCTGCTCTATGTTCAATGGTTTAGTTCCATTATTACCAGATGATAATTGATGTTCAGTCGGTCAAGGAGTTTCTCCTTAAAAAGTACCAGAAAGTGACTCGTAACCCAAAGGAACAGTAGGACTGCCATATAAAAATGTTTCCTGTGATTAGGAAAACATAGATGATTGTCTCGACATGATTGATCAAGGATAATAATCTCTAGGTGTAGAATGAAAATAATCACACACAAACAAAGAAAATTTCAATAAAAGCACCTAAAGTATCTAAAGAAACAAACAACTGAATCACACGCCTAAAAAATCTAAGAGTTCAAACCACACACAAACAGTAACTTCCCATACTAAAAACACTAGTTGGTGATGAAATCCAACATCGTAGAATTTTAATATAGAAAGGGCGGTTGGAACAGCTACCCCCACAATGTGCTTAATGAAACAAACTAGCACAAGTTTCTTCACAAAACCATCTCGAGTGAAGAGAACCCCCCAGAGAGTCCAGGTGATTCTAGTCGACGTCTGCTCCAGGTACAGTGAGACCTGTCCTTCACCATCACCTCAGGAAATAATCTTAAGTTTATGGACACTAAGGTTACCAACAACAACAAATACAATTGGGGGAATAGTTTATGATCCCATCTACGCGCAAGGGCAGAGTAACAAAGCTCAATCCCCTTGAAGGCTAGTCGACATAATCAATCCAAGGTTTACCAATAAGTGACCCCAGGCTCCTCGACAATGGTTAATCTGAGGTTTACCATTTATAATATGCGCAAATCTTCTATCTTTCCCAATGAAACAAACTTGATTGTCTCAAAGGTTCAGACATGATCTCGTGATTGACTCCTTTAAGAGAAGCTTCCCAGAATGTATCAATTACAATTAGATTTATTTCCTACAACAAGATATAGCTACTTGTTTGTTTTAACTACCTTGGAGGGTTAATTACTCCCTACTCGAAGATACTAGCCTAATCTATATTGGTGATAAGAGCCCTAGAAATAAAAAAGATTACTAGATCAATTTTAATTAAGCGTTAATTTTATGGGTTGTCCTTTAAGTCAATAGGTATGTAGATGAAACTTTGATGGTGTGAAGACTCAACTCCAAAAACACTAAAAATATGCACCTAATATGATAAGCAATTCATTTTCTTTCGATGAATTTCTACCTAGGAGAAAGAGTTCGAGAATGCAATTCTTTGAGAAACAAATCTTTCTTTTAACATGCAAATGGAAAGAAAATATTTTTGTCTTTTTTAGTAAGAACTCAAAACGAGACTACTAATTATGCTCAGAATAAATGCCTTTTCTCTTCAAACTTGAAACTACAAAAAATAATTTATTTCAAAAGAGATCTACAAGTTCTAGAAAACACTCAAAACTACAAAAACTAATTTCGAGATCTAAAAACTTGAAAAATACCTAATTGAATAAAAGCTTCAATTCTTGTTTAGGACGTTTTACTTAGTTATTTAGTAAACTAAGGATTCATTTGTTTAGAATAAAAAATCAATCGAAAATCATCTAGATATGTTTTCTTTTATAAAAATGAAATTCAAAACTTATAACCAAGTTCATTCAAAGATTTGCAAGGAAAAAACTAAATCTATTTCTCACAAAGGATAGATTTCACAACTCAGTGAAACGTAGCAAGAAGACAAAAAGACACTAGTGTAATCTAAGGTTTATTAGGCTTTTGATCTTTGATTCACTACAAAGACCAAGTGAAAACCACTCCAGTCATGCAAAACTTCTAGAAAATCATCTAAAACAAAAATACCAATGGAACTTACTCACAGGAGATTTTTGACAGAACACATGCAGATCTGGGTAGACACTAAAGACCTTTAATAAAAACTAAACTTAACTGGAAGAAAACATTTTTAGGTTTTTCAAAAATTTGATAGGGTCCGCAGGCTTCCAGTAGAATTAGATGTGGTACCGCTTTGTTTCCCAGAGGAAGAACGCGGGGATGCCCGCACTATTTGTAAATAGAAAGTGTGGTCCCCTGAAAACTTCGGAAAAACAAAAAAAAATCCAGATCCTAAAAACTACCCAAGCCAACATACATCAATCAAAAAGTAGAAACGCAAACAATTTTCTCAAGTGAAAGACAAAGGAAAACCAAAAACCAAATTCAAATCCCCATTGGAGTCGCCAATTTGTTGGTCGGATAAATCGATCTTGCAAAAAAGGTCGATCTCCCTAGTATCAGAAGATAGTCTAGCAACAAAGAGATAAATAAAATCTATCTTTCTCTAGACATATGAGAAGGTTCCAAAAGCTATTGGTCTCAAACTGCTCTGACATGTTGGTTGGACCACATATTGCACATTTTCATCCTTGTTGTGTAATATCACTGAGCCACATGGTTTCCACCTCCACAATGTATAAAATCCATATTTTTTGTTTTAATATATATTTTGCATCACAATTTAACATATATGTTTGCAATATGGTTTGACACCATACCTTCAGTGCTTTGTTGGCAAGTTAACTCACATCCTCTGGCGGTCATGGCCATTAACTCCGCCACCATGTGACTCGACCTTTGTGCCATATGAATAGACTGGGATCCACCATGTATGAACCTGTTTATACTTTGTTATACTTCTACACCATAGTTTATAACCCTTTTCCATAGGTTTTGATTTACTCTGCCATATTGCATATTCCCCATAGGTTCATTACATATTATGCCACCATGGTTTGATAACATAAGTCTTTGTGCCCACCTACCATATAGTTAAATGGTTTGCATAACATACCAATGGACTATTCCATTGGACGATAAATAGACCTTCTTGGTTCGCATGTGTCCCTTCCTAGGTCATACTATTACCTGTCAGTTATAGGCTCACTTTTCTCCCACCTTTTACAGTAAGAGAACCTAGAAATAGTTATCTTGTGCATTCATCAGGCACACTCACCTTGTTATTCGAAGATACCGTTGCATCAATCTCGTGCTGACAGTTAGAGGCAAGGAATATCTTTGAGGATTTGGAAACTAAGCCTTTATACCAGATGGAACTCCTACACCAAATGGTGTGAGGTCTAATTGGGACTTCATACCAGGGAGATCCCCTTGGTTGATGGATGTCCAGCACCGTCAACAATAAGAAACAAATTTATTAATGCGTTGGAATTTAAAAATGTTGGCTTAATGGCGCCTGACCCAGGATCAAAGTTGAGTTAGCCAAACAAATCCTGGTACTACTGGCCCTTTCGGTAACAGTCTGTGGAGCATAGATTGAGGTCTCACCCGAAGTAGTATGGGAGGGTGCAAGAACCAGGTTTCTACACCCTGGAGATGTCTGATGATTTCAAGTGGTTTGCGGTTCGACCCTATGTGCAAGTTGTTCTGCGCACTTTCTCGTACCTCGCAGCTTGATATACTGCCTTTGTGCAACTGTACTATGTGGTCAAACGATGTGCTTCTATGTTATTACCCAAGTCCTTACTGGTATTCCAAGGTTACTTGATTATTTTAGCCTACTTGTGTGCTTTAAGTTATACTTAACAACATAAACCATTCATACAGGTGTGCGTAGTAAATAAATAGTATATTTGAAAATTATACCAAGCATGCATTAACCCAAGAATAGATACACAAAATGATAACAAACTTCTCTTTATTAATTCCTTCTCTGGTTACAGACTCGACTTCACCCTGCGTACTCAGCTGCAAGGGTCTATGCACTCAATTGCGGACTACTAGGCCTCTGCGCACTCAACCGTCGAGCCTTCTCCTACTCTACAACCCAAAGACACACTTCACTTCATTACTGTTACACTAAAATTTGTCACCATGACTATCTGCAGTTAATATGGCTCCATCATTAGTCATATTATCCTCCTTGTCAAGCCTCATACCTCTGCTCTTCATGTCAAACTTCAAAAAGAGAGAAAGTCACTTAAAAACATGTTTATCTCTGGGTACGCAGGTTCCCTCTACCTTGCCTGCGTGTACGCACTCCAAACACACTGTGCCTGTGTACTTGTACGCTCTGTAAGCCAAAGGATGGGTGCGTACCCCTATAAAGGTCAAAAGGCGCGAGTTTCATCTTTAAAAAGTTACTTGTGGTCACTTTTAGAGCCTTCTAGAAGAGTGTTTGACGTGTATTGAGCGCCTCCAGATGGTTCATGCATCCCTATGATAGAGGAGCTTATCTCATCAAGAGAGGAGCTACCCCATCCAAAAGAGGGAGTATCCCATTGATGTTGGAACTGAATAACCTCCTCTAGAATACTATAAATACAGGCATTGGGCCAAAGGAGGGAAGGTTGAAAAGCTGAACATTCTAAAGGGTAAATGCTGCTGGAATTAGGACTTCCATTGTTGACTTGTGAGGAGAGATCACTATCCTTCCTTGTTGCCATATTGGGAGTGGGTGAGCTTGTCAAAGTAGAGGAAATCTTTTGCTGGACCCTGGGAGGAGCTTGCACAACACCAAGGCTCAGGTTGTAATGGTTCCTTTGATTATTTAATACAAATAAGTCCATTCTTCTCAATGATTTGTTAATGAATTATTTCATGTATTCCTTGGTCAATATGATAGATATGCTTCATTTTATGATGAATATTCAGATGTTATGTATTCGTTTGCTTTGTT
>APFE031296646.1:0-11649 GCA_000404065.3 Pinus taeda | reverse complement strand
CTTCGTGTGATTGATTGAGTGGTTTGTTTTTGTCACTTAACACTAAGTAGATTAAATGAACACTAATTACTTTCATTTTCATTCTCTTTTTTGCTTCATTTCATGCATTGTAGTTCATAGGC
Organism: Pinus taeda; assembly: GCA_000404065.3. NCBI lineage: Eukaryota > Viridiplantae > Streptophyta > Pinopsida > Pinales > Pinaceae > Pinus > Pinus taeda. Next base: position 11,527 of record APFE031296646.1, on the reverse strand, counting down.
TCTAAACTTCACATGCAAAATACTTAGATGAGTCTTGTGAACTATTTTAGTTTATTTTGAGTATTCCATTTTCTTATAGTTTGTATCTTGCTCTATTGCAATTTCAAATCGATTTTCTTATTTGAGTAAGTTGCTCTTGTTCCTTTTCTTAAAGGCATCATTTATTTATTCAAGCATCTTTATCACTAGTTTGGAAATTGCAAATCCTTTCATCTCCTTTTGAGCAATTAGTAGATTTGAATTTTTTTGCATTTAGAGGAAATTAACCTCTAGCTTAACTGGTTGTATAGTTTTATAGGGCTCCTCTTCACCCATTTCTTTTCCAATCTTGGAAACGGTAAACACTCGGCTTGCTAAATTATTTTGGGCATGCCCAATGTTGGATCTACTTGCGAGTGGGTTGACTTGAAAAATTAGTTGGATACTCATTAATGAAGCTAAGCTTCTCTATGTTGGATCTCCTTGCAACCATCCTTATCTTTTCTTTGATAAAGTTTTGGATCCTGCACCCTCAATTCAGTTAAGAACCCTAAAGAACCAACCAGTAACTATGTCTAATGGGAGGCAAAAGGTTTCGAGGTATTTTCAAATGTTAAAGGATATAATAACTGTCTCAGATAATCACAAATTTCTTCTTCTAGAAGTGGCTAGCTAAAAGAATGTCTACAATTCCTCTACCCTAGGATAAAATAATGCTAACCTAGAAATATAAAGTTAGGGTTTATAATAATCCATTCATTAACAATACTGAAAAATAACTCTACGAATAGAAAGTTTAGGGGATTCCATCAGTTGTTCACATAATGTGTATAAACAGTGCGACCAATGTCAAAGTTGGTGAGGGTAAGTTCAGATGGATCAACTAACCTCTGTGCTATGTCTTTGTAATCCACACAAATTTGTCCCACCAATAGCTTCAATCTACGGATGATCTAGTATTGCTGGCCCTTTCTTGTTCCCACTGCGTCTTTTTCTGTTTCTAGTTATCCTCCCAAGTCCCCTCCTTCCACCTTTTTTCCTATTCCAGATCAGGGTTTTCCCAGAGCGAATGATCTATGGTCAGCATATTGAATATGGGAGAGAGATCCATAGGTTCCAGCGCTCGCCCTTTTTCATTCCCATTGCGTCTTTTTCTGGTTTTCCTCCCAATTCCCCTCCTTCCACCTGTTTTCCTATTTGAAATCGTGGTTTTCTGGAGTGAATCGGGGTTTTCTGGTGCAAATGATCTATGATCAGTGCATCGAACATGGGAGCAAGATCCATAGGTTCCAACACTAGCCCTTTTTCATTTCCACCATGTCTTTTTCATGTTATCCTCCCGATTCCCCTCCTTCCGCCTTTTTTCCTATTCGAAATCAGGGGTTTTTGGAGCGAATTGGGGTTTTCTGGAGTGAATGATCTATGGTTGAACATGTGAATGAGGGCCATAGGTTCCAGCGTAGTTAGGGCAAGCAAAAAAAAAAAAAAAAATATTTATTGGCCATGTATATTTATTTCTTGAAATTACAATAATCCCTAGTAACTACATAAATAAATATATATACATATTAATCATCTCCAATTAACAACTACACATTAAGCAAGTTCATGCACTCCTATATGGATAAACATGCTTATTATCTTTTATGAGTTTCATCAAATATTTAACATATTATTCATCAACTTTGGATATTCATCATCTCCAATTAACAAATATACATATAAGCAAGTTCATGGGCACTCTTATATCGATAACATGCTTATTATTTTTCATGAGTTTCATTAAATATTTAACATATTATTCATCAAATTTGGATTGGGCGAGGATGAATTCTAGTATATTACAAAGTGTATGTTTTTTTTTTAATTGTAGTTTTTACTTTCATGATTAATTTGGTTGTAGTTTTTACTTCCACGATTAATTTAGTCTAAGTTCACTAGGTAGTCATTAATGATCTATTCGGTGCTAGGTGGGGGTTTTACTTTTCAACAAATATGAAGTATCTATGTTGCATTGGGATCTAGTGACCTTGTTGAAAAATCCTAGCAAACATCTTTGAAACCATCTACTAGCACTAGTTGAACTTGAGATTTCCCAAAAACTGAAAGGAACAAATAAGGGTTGCTTTGCCAATCAACTCATAACCTAACCACTTTGGTGATGAAAGGAAACCAACTATAAGATATCAAACACCTTCCCTCATGCACAGTGTGCATAGAGGCTCCACCCCTGTAAAGATTTGAACATGTGTTGTTTACATTGTAGTGCCCATAGTTGTACCATTTATACTTTACTCTAGTCTCTTTGGGAGGAATAGATCACTTAAGCATCATTTTAGGATTTACTGATTTATGCAATAATTATTTTAGTCATTATTTAATAAGGTTGGAAATGCCATAGTGTTTTTTTTTCCAATAAGAAAAAAATATCATTTGTGTATTAATATTAATGCACATGTGTAATTTAGATCATCTTACATTAAATATGCTTCACATGTATGACATGGTAGTATAAGATGTTCAACATCTAATGTTCGGTAAATATCAAAATCTCCATAGGATTCAAACAATTTCATGAGAGTCTAGTACGGCTATGTTCCTAATGTACATTCAAACTAGATAAGCAACTTGATATCAACGTTAAAAACTAGTATCCAAAATTCAATAGATATGACCCTAATCATCAGAAGTGTAGATCTACATGAAAAAGTTAAGAGTTCAACTCCGGTTCAATTATTATCATAAGAGTGTCACAACAATGGTGGAGAATTTCATACTGAAAATGCAAATAGCTAACATGAAAATTAGAATGGTTAAAATAATGGAATAAGAAATAAGACTATAACAATTCCATAGATGACTTTAATAAAAATTGTTATCATTGTTGTGTATTGCAGGTGCTAGGAGAGGCCATGGAAACAAATGAATTTATTTCCAATGAAGTCACACAACATGATTTATGGCATCACGTACTTAAATATTACATTAATTTATGAAATATAATAAAATGAAATTTAGTTTATGATCCTTGTTTTCTTAAACCTAGTAATTTATATAGTTTATTATTCAAACTTGAAAAAAAATAATTCATTTCATTGATTATTTTAGGTGGAAAATGTGTTTGCAACAAATACAAAGTTGAACCCTTTTATTGTAAAACAACCAAAATATGTACCCAAGGGTGGACCCCATACTGTTAAAGCACATCGCATGAGAAAGTGGGTGAATGAAGATATGACAATTGAGTCTGCAAATACAATAGAAATTGGTCGCTGAACACGAGGTTAGTCATGATGATAACACATGGAATGAATACTTTGATACAATTGTTATACTTTGTGGGTGTTATAGATAAGTTTAGCTATAAATTAATGGACAATATAAGTACATTATATAGTCTAATCTCAAACCTTGGAAAAAATAATGCATGTATCAATTCTTTTAGGTTGGCAATGGAATCAACACAAATGAGGAGTTTAATCATTTTGATAGGCCAATAAAAATACCTACATATGGACGTGGCCTACGTCGTACAATTAAATCATGCAAAAAGAAATGGGTGGAAGAAGATATGACAATGGAGTTTGTAAATGCAATAGAAAATCAACACAATGAACAAGAGGCTGGTCATGATGATACTACATGCATGGATGAATACTTTGAGACAATTGTTGTTTTTGGATGTTCCTAAGGTAGAAAATCTAAGAATATGAAATTAATGTGGCTTGTTTTTAAAATAATGTGTTCAAAAATAATATTTTTAATTTATTTTGTATATGTATAATATTGTTTTGTTGAGTAATTTATTGTGTATATCTTTGAAATGGATCCATGTTTTATACAGTAATTTATATCTAACATTAAATAATGGTTGCATTTAATTATAGGTAAACGATGTTGATGATACACCTAATAATGATCAAGATCCAACTAGACCTTTAATAATTCAATGAGATGATCCAATTCATCCTTTAAACCATACTAGGAGAAGAAGAGAAGCATTGAAGAGAGCACTACCACATGAAAAAATTGAGGAATCGATGAAATCAACATACACTAATGACATGCCATCCACTGCTCAGAGTAGAGATGTTGATGGAAATGTAATGCATGAAGAAGGATTGAACGAAATGCTCACAAGTTTCTTTAGGGATGGAAACAATGATGAGGGTGATGATCCTATGCATAATAATGATGATGTTGATATAGAGGGAAATTACCACTAACATAATTATGATGATATCAACATCAATGAATCAATTAGGCAAGCAGCAAAGATAGTGGTGTTCAAATCGGGTGAAAGTAGAACATCCAAGCTTTCATGCACATTAATATTATTGGAAATCGAGTCATTATTTGGTTGGTCAGACAAGAGCTTCACTACCTTACTAAAGTAATTTGAATTATTTTTCTAGTTTTGCACTGTCCATTTGTGTCCTCAATTAGAATATTAGTACTAACTTCATTTAATTTAAGTTGAGGTAGATTTTACGTTATGGTATATAAACAATGTTATAAATGACATTTCTAACATGTGGGTTTGAAAAAAAAACTTACAGGGCTCTAAAGGATAAAATATTCCCTGAAGATAATGTGTTGCCATCAACTTGTAGAGAAGCGCATCAATTGTTAGTCAAGTTGGGGATTGAATATAAGCAAATTCATGCATGTAAAAATGATTGCATATTATATAGAGATGAATATAAAGACAATGAAGAATGCCCTGTTTGCAAAGAGGAAATATATCGTATGGATGTACAAGGTTCTATAGTTCCAAATAAGGTTTTACGACACATGCCAATTATTCCTAGACTACAATAAATGTTTCATTGTAAATCTCTTGCACAATTGATGGATTGGCATGCAAAGAATAGGAGTAAATATGGATTCATGCAAATTCCTGTGGACTCCAAAGCAATGAAACATATAGAGGAAAAATGGCCAAGAAAATTCAAAGATGAACCTCGCAGTATTAGGTTAGGACTTGCAATGGATGGAGTGTGCCCTTTCTCTTTCGTAAGCTCAAATTATAGTGTTTGGGCAGTTGGACTGATAGTATACAATATTCCTGCATGGATGAGTGTTAGAAAGGAACACCTTATGCTAACTCTCATCGTTCCAGGAAAACATCAAGTGAAAAAAATGGATGTTTACATTGCACCTTTTATTGATGAGATGCAATTGTTATGGAAAGGCATAAGAATGCATGACATATCACGTCCTCCATCAAATAGGTCCTTCATGTTTTATGGCATACTATGTTGGACAATTCATGATTTCCCAGGACTTGGTGTTCGTTCTGGTAAGAGATCAAATAATTTGCATATTCGTATTACATCATAATTTATTTTCAATTCAAGTTGTATATAAGTATTACATTATTATTGATTTCTTATGTAAGCTAGTTATTTATTATAGGGCTACAAACACAAGGGATTTTTGCACGTCCAAGATGTGTAGAAAAATTTGAGGGACGATATTCTAAAGATCTACACAAAGTTATTTATGCAAACAACAGGGTTTTTCTACCACCTGACCATAAGTTCAAAAACTGCCTAAAGAATCAATTTGATGGAAAAATTGAAAATAAATCTCCTCCCAAGATTATGGGTCCAGCTGATTGGCTTAAAATGTATGGAGATGCTGAATCAAAAGCTTGGAACCATTTTTTGATCATGATCATACAATTGAGGAACCAAAACAAGTTATGGTTTAAATTCCAAAAGGAATGAAAAGGAAATCCATATTTTATGATATCCCTTACTGGAAGGATCTATTAATATCTCATTTACTAGATCCTATGCATGTTTCCAAAAATGTCCCTGGTTCTATTTTTCGACATATATCTAGCAAAGATAAAGACACTTTATCATCAAGGAGGGATATTGCTCTTTCACGTACCAAATTTGATAGAAGACATTTGTGGCCAAGTAAGGAAAATGAATCATATGCAGAAGGTCCATGGATACTAAAAAGGAAAGAGTTAGATCAACTAAAAAATCTAATTCGTTTAATAAGAACACCCACTGGATATGGATCATCATTGAATAAAGCTTTTAAAGTAGAGGGACATATCACAAGATTCAAAACACATGATTATCACAATTTTATGAAGGTATTAACATCAATTAATTGTTATTCTTATCATTTACTTACTAAAAATTATTTTGATATATTATGATAGATCAATACTAATGAGCTATAATAATTTGGTTTGATAGCATATCATGCCACTATCAATAAGAGGGGATTCATGCCTTACAACTGACTTGAGGAATGCCATCTGTCGATTGTTAGCCTTTACGAGGTATGTGGTCGCTTTATATTTACAAGGCCTTACATGGTATGAAATGTTCCTCCATATGATACAATGGTATATTATATCTCATTCTAAATTTCACTAAAAATTCATACTAACTTAATGACAATATCTAATTAGGTGGGTGACCTCTAAAGAGATCCATGAGTCTGAAGTGCCAAGATGGAAGAAAGAAATCACAGAAATTGTACGTGTATTTGAAAAGGAGCTCCCTACAAGTTTCATGGACCTATAGGTCCATTTACTTATACATCTAGTTGATGAAATTGAAATGGCAGGTATTGTTTCAACGAGATGGATTTTTTTCTTTGAGAGATACATGAAAACCCTAAAAAGATATGTCCAGCAGAAGGGACATCTAGAGGGTTGCATGGCTGAAGGGTATGTACTAAATGAAGCATTTTTCTTCCTATGTGAATTCCTTTGTAAAGATTTTGAAGATGGTGCACAATTTTGGGATCAAGAACGTGCATGTAATATTATAGATGGAGAAAAGCATCAAACTAATGGTGTTCAAGAAGTAATTGGTATTTAAAATATTCATTATTATAGTTATTTTAGAATCATTTACTAAATCATTTTGGGCTTCCTGAATTGAAAGAATAATATTTTAAGTTTGAATTATACATGTTGCTTTTTAATAGGTGTGACTGAAGTTGGTGTGACTCAACAAGAGTTTATCCTTACCTAATTGAATTGAAAATGGAATAACTGGATTCGATATGGATTCCTATCAAAAAGGGAAAGAATCAAGTTTAGCAAGCAATGAAGAAACAATTTTCATAAGATATTCAAACCAGGACTACCCCACTCCCCAACTCAATAGTTTCCAGTCAAAATGGGGAAAAGAGATGCTAACAATTAGAATGGGTAATATCTAAACTCAAATTAAATACCGAAATAGATGAGGAGGAGGATACGAATGCAAACATCTAGTAAGATGAGAATCACAATGTCAGAGTGTGAAAAAAAGGCTAATTTTGAAAAAATAATTACAAAAGTGTTGCAATTAGACTATCATTAAATCACATTGTAAACTATTTAACTGCATGCACACATCATTATTTTAATTTCACTCAAAGTAAACGCGCTTGTTCAACAGTGGTAGAAGAGTATCCTGCAATGTGAGCATACGGTCATCATTATTGTGTAGAAAGAGTAGATGCAAAAAGACGATCCTTTGATTGGGGGGTCATGGTTGATTTCAAGCAATCAAGTCGAGCAAGTTCAAAAGATAAAAATGTTATTTAAGGGAATCTTCAATACGTTGGAAAAATAAAAGAAATTATTGAGTTAGATTACTGCTCTTCCAAATGTAGTATTTTTAAATGTAAATGGTATGAAGAATTTAACAAGACACAGAGACATGATATCCATAGTAGATTGTTTTCTATAGATTCATCAAAATACCTACCACAGGATAAGGAGCCTTATGTTCTACCAATTCACTATGAGCAGGTATTTTTTCACTAAAACAATATAATACATATACGAAATAATGGTCTTATGTAATTTTTTAATTCATTTTTTATTGTGGATATATACATTCTCATTGATAATAAAATTTGATACCACTGGAGATCTAATATATTTATCTTATTCACATGTAGGTTTTTTTTCTATGAAGATATTTTGGATCCAAAATGGATATTTGTAATCAATACAGAGAAAAGTAATGATGACCAACCAAATATAGTTCAAGAATCGGGGAACATAGAACAAATTGGCATCAATGATGATGTTCAAGATAATCATGTTTAGCCAGAATACTGTGAACTAGATGATGGTGACAAAATTCCTTTAGCAGTATGGAGAAGCGAGGCTAGAGGCGTATTTTCACAAAATGATAAATTAGATGAGGCAATTCACCATGACAACCAACAACTTCCAAAGGCAAATGATCTTATAGAAGAAGGCAATATTGATGATATACAAAATGAAGATCAAATTAATAGATCTGGTAACATTGATATTTTTGATCTAGAAAAACTTTTATTGATACAAAATATGACGAAGCTGAAGATGAGGATGATCACAGTATGACTTTAGCAGAATGGTTTAGGAAGGGTAATATTAATTTCCTGCAAGAACATATGAACATTGACAAGGAAGCATTGGAAGACATAGATGCAGATGATAACATAAATGAAGACTTCTAGATAATTTACAGGGTATGTAATTCATATTTAAATAAGGACAATTACTATGTACCATTTTGAAATGATTCATTGTTATTTGGTTGTAAGAGTCATTTAATTACCATGTTTAGAAGTCATAATCTAAATTGGTGTTTTGAATATTCTTATAGGTATACTCATTACTTGATACAATTAATGTCATTAAAATGTATGTTAGTTAATATGGTTTGTTGGTTGGAAATAACAAGCTCAGTTAGTTAGATAAGAGTTACTATGGTTAGTTTCATCTATTAGTTGAAAATGGTTAGAAATGATATGAAGTTATGACCGAGACAAAATGAAAATAATTTATGTGTGTATAAATTGTCACATATTGTGCATATAGACAAATATAACTTAACACACAAGTAAAACTTGTTAAGTTGAATTTATGGAATTAATTGACACAAATATATTAAACTACACTACAATAAAAATTCGAATTATTAAGGATATTTGGATGGGTAATGAAGGTGAATTCAAATTTTCTAATGAGTTTATTCATTTTTGTGATCAATAATAGCTTTCCCACATGTAGGTAATATTTCCCCCATATAGGGAATCTCTGATGGCATAGGGTCCCTATCATTATATTGTTGTCGTTGTTATCATCATTTAATCATCATCCTCATTTCCATTGTCATCGTCATCATATTCACCATCTTCCTTGGTTTCTAATATATATAATACTTTATATTATATATATATATATATATTATATATATGATGATCATGATGAGAAAAAAAAATCATTTCGATAAAGGTTACCATACACAAACTATATTTAAAGGTAGATCAAATTATTTTTTTGCACACTTCCAAATCATATGGTTTCTATTCCAAGGTAGATCTTGAACACATTGATGAAGCCAACTTTGTCTTGGATGTATCATCTAAGCATTTTGTATATTTACAAGTTCACCTCTCATTTTCATTGTTTTTTAAAATGTTAAAGATTTCAGACATGATATACTGAATAGTTAATGGAAAATACAAATAGTTTCCACGGTTGATATTATTCTACTTATATGCTCTTTGTAACTCAACAAAATTATTAATTTTGTCTTGAGAATTAGACTTGTAGCACAAATAAAATGGTTTTGCAACCCAATTTGACTTAAACATGATTAATAGTGAAAAAACCATTTGTCAATACTTTTACAAAATTCCTATAAACAACTATCTCTACTTGGTAATATAAAAAATATTAACAAATTCACAATCTCATATATTGGTCAGAAGAGGCCATCGTCAAAGTGAATCAAATACCAAGAATTATCTATGTCTACTAAAACTTATAATCACATTGTTTCCCTAATAGCAACTAAAAACTTCTATACCCAGTTGTTGAATTTTTGCAACCAATTATAAACCTTCAACAAGAAGTTGTTTTCTAATAAGGATTATTGCCATATCTTCCTTAGTTTTACGAGGAAAAAGAAATAAATTTCATTAGTTATCAAAGGTAAACCAAATTAATTATTTGCATACTTCCAAAACCTAGGGTTTCGTATCCAAAGTAGATCCTAAGTACATCAATGAAACCAATTTTTTTTTATTTATTTTTTTTTTAATTTTTTTTTTATCATCCAAACATTGTGTACAATTACATACTCACCTCTAATCCATTGTTTCTAAAAATGTTGAATATTTTCATACATGATATCCTGAACAATTGGACAATACAAATAGTTTCCATCACTATTCTTCCATTTATATGCTTTTTGCAACTTATTTGAAAGAGCAATTTTGTCCCAACAATTAGACTTGTAGTACAAAGAACATGGTTAATACACATGATTTGACTAAAAACTAGTTACTACCAAAATTCAACCAAAAAAATATTACTGCATAAAAATAGAATTAAAAACAAAAAAAACAAAAACAAAAATTTCCCAAACTAAAAATAAATAAATTATCAATTTTTTTTACCTAAATTTACTGATTTTTTTAGCACTAATACTAACATCACCATTACAACAAGATATTTTTCTAGTGCTAATACTACCATTACAACAAGATATAAGAGGGATATAATGCAAAAAGTTTAATAATAATATGTATGTAGAAGATGGTCTTCAAACTGGTGAATTCATGATAATCAATGGGACTATAGTCAAAATAATTGTATGTTATTTAATTTTTTACATAGATTGTCAAAATAATTGCATAAATCAATTCTTGTTGACCAAAATTTAACAAAAACTTTGTTGGTGCTAACATTAGAACCACCATTACAACAATATATCTTTCTAGTGTTGGCACACCATTATAGTAAGATACCTCAAGAGAGATAGTAAATGTAAAAAGTATGATAGTAATACATATCCAGAAGATGGTATTGAAACTAGTAATTGTTCATGAATCCATAATATTGTAAGGTCATTCTCATTATCATAATCATTGTCATCATCATCACCATCATCCTTATCATCATTATTGTCATCATTACATTATCATCATAATCACCATTCATGCCATCATCATCATCATCATCATCATCATCATTATGGACATTGTTTGTAATTGTTCATAATTATAGATGTTGTAAGAAATATCATGAACCTAAAAAATGTGATCAGTGCTAGAAAAGGGTTGTTTAGGACACATTGATATACGTAATAGAAATAACAACTCTATTTTTGATACATGATCAACAATGATCATCATCACCACTGTTTTCATCGTCATTGTCATTTTTATCATCCCCATCATCATCATTAATGTAATTTCTATCATCATTGTTGTAATCGTCATCATGGACATCATCGTCATTCATGCCATTATTGTTTTTGATGATGACCTAGATGAAAATGATGATAATGATGATGATGATGACAAGGATGACGACACCAAAGATAATTCTTATGATTTTGACAATGACAACATTTAAAAATTGGGAAGATTTGCCAAGGTCATTAGCATCGTCATCATCATAATCATTGCCATCATCATCATTGTCATTGTAACCACTATCGTCTTTATCATCATAATCACAATTCATGTCATCACCATCATCTTCATTTTCATCATTGTCAATATTATTGACATT